>OZ025296.1:290098816-290177816 GCA_964019185.1 Maratus speculifer
TTTTAGTCTGTTATCTATTTTTATGAAAATAGAAAGTTATTATTTAAAATCATTAAATGATTATAAAATTACTCAATTCTAAAATATGAAATACCTCAATGTTTTACATTCTTACTCTTCTGTCACATATGTATGCATATTTAATACACTGTTTGAGAAAACAGATACAAAGTATATTTGAAATGACATTTTTGTTTACCAGTAAAAAAGAAAAAAAAGTTTTTCATTTGTTTTATTGATAAAAAGTTCTGCCCTCTCTCCCCCCCTCCCACCTTTCTCGTGCGGGGGGGGGGGGTGCAAGAAAGCATTATTACTGTTGAATACATTATGCAATAAAAACCTATTAATAAATATTTTTAACTAATGACTATATTTCTTTGATATAGGTTTCCTCTCATATAGATTTTTTTTTCATATATAATCGTGATATTTTAATGACTTCTCTTCATTTGAATCAATAAAGTAAGCAAATAATTAATGTAAACCATATCTGTATGTTACTGCAAACAAAAGAAAAAAAATGCAAAAATCAAAAGAATTTTCAGACGGTGATAGCGATATCATTAGAGCGGTTTTTTTTTAAATATATATATATATTAAATATATATATATATATATATTAGTTCTACAAAAGAGTGGAAGTATAATGTTATGGGATTATTTTTAAAAATTTTAAACCTTAAATTAAAACCTGTTCCTGATCTAAAGAAGAATTTCTAAGTATTGATTAAACTTAACCGCTTGTTAGATGTTATCTTTCAGCAATGAATTTTGGAAAATTCAATAGTTTTAAATCAAACACCTTAAAGGCATTATTATGTATAAATATCCCTCCCTGTATCTCACCTAGTTACACATTGCTAAAAAACGTTTTGCTTTCAGCATATACGTATATCATATGCAATTTATAAATTATGAAAATTAAAACATGTCCGTAAAGAAACGATACTGATTGTGGCAACGACTTTGCACTGATAAATTTCGCTTTTACTGCATTTTTTTTTTTTTAATATATATTGATATTGTAAAAACAGATAGATATATTGATAGATTTTCTTAACTCATTACCGCCCAACTTTTGCTACACTTCTTTTAATTCTACGACGCCAGTTTTTTCCATGTAATAATTTTTTGTTGTCTAATTGTTCAAAATTTGCGATTATAGTCAATGAGAAAATTTCCGTACTTAAATACTGGTATTGTAATTTAAAAGTTTTATCCTGTTGTAAGTGATCTATAAAATGATCCCTGGGCAGTAACGGATTAAACAAAATCCCTACCTCTTATAGCGATTTATACAAACTGTAGAACACCTCGATATATATATGGGAATTAAATTCAAGAGATAATATTTCTAACGATTTACAAAAAACAGAGTGTTGTCGTTTTTTTTCTCTTCGACTGACTAATGATTTATCAGCTATCAGACATATTTTTCATCTCTCGGGCATCCTCTCACACATCCCCACATAATAATCTCCAATCATCTCCTACTTTCTATTCTACCATCCCCAGGGCTCCTCTGTGGTAAGTGACTCTTTAATTTCATTTTGGCTCCATGGCTTCCCTTAATCAGATCACACTTTTTGACGGCACATATCGACAAAATCAAAACCATTTGTGTTACGGCCAACGTCACTTAGCACATGAAATTCCCGAGGGACATTTGCTGATATACTTTTGCTTTTGGGGGCCCTGCAGAAAAGCGTGTGTCAACGCGTGTAACGGCGAAGGATAATTGCGTTACAGGACACTCTGTGACGAAACAGTGTTTTGTCACACCGGTGGGAGAAGTGCCGGATACATTTCGCAGTCAATTAGCTAACCGTCCTGAAGACTCGGGGCTGGTTTTGATGTGAATATTTGATGCAAATGATGTGTAATTGCTTCTTCATTCAGTCGCGATGACGAGGAGTGGGGTTTAGTTAATACTAATTAGCTTATTGGTATTTTCAGTCGAGATATTTGGATGTTTTGAAGGGAAATTTTCATTGTTTTCTAACAGGAATCGATATTTATTGGATAGCATAACTTTAAAGTTTTTAGTGTAACAAATATAATTATTCATTGAACTGGAGTATTGGGTCGTGCATTCTGATTTAGAAAAAAATAATAATAAATAAACAGACTTCTAAAAATTGATATATGCTAATCTTTATTTTTTTTTAATACAAGGTTGATAATAAACAATTTCAAAATCAGATTATATTAAAACTAGTATCTCATTGCCAGCACAAAACTTTCTTTTATATAGTAAATCAAATCATCTGCAACCAACATTAAATGAAAACACATTCGTTCTTTAAATGTAGCAATCGTAAAAATAGTGAAAAATTATGTATAACAGCGCCACCTGCTGGACAATTTTTAATCATAACGTAATCAGCGTCTAATTATGCCAAAATATAACAGAATATGATTTTTTATGAAATTATGTGCATTAGTTCTTGGCGATATAGCAACAGAGGAAATCGTGAAAAATGCAGCATAGAAGCACCGTTTGTTGAGCGATTTACAGCTAAACCTAATCAGCAGAAATTTATGCCAAGATATAATTAAATTTAAAGTTTGGTGAAAATTCATGCATTAGTTCTTGAAATAGAACTGATGCAGAAATCGTCAAAAATATTTTTAAAGGAGGACCAGCGGTAGGGCAAATTGCACAAACAATTAATCAGCACCAATTTATATCGGAGACTAACTCAATCTGAAGTTTCGTGAAAATTCGTGCTTTAGCTCTTGAGATAGAACGATTGCAAAAATCGGGAAAATGCAGCATAACAAAACCACCTGCTGGGTGATTTACAACAAAACATAATCAGTGCCAAATTATGCCAAGGTATAACTGAATCTGAAGTTTAAGGAAAATCTGTGCATTAATTCGTGAGATAGCTATTGCGAAAATCACGAATAATGCATCGTAGCAGCACCAGCTGTTGAACGATTTACACCAAAAAGCAGTATCCAGCAATCAGTAACTAACGAAATGTAACGTTTTATAAATTCCGTGCATTAATTACTGAGATAGAGAATCCACAAAATTTGTGTCACACATATAATTAAACAGACACAAACACACTCACAATGAGGCATTTTCTGAAAACAGTCGAATCGTTTTTAAAACCTTCAAGAACGTATGAATCCGTCGAAAACGGAAATAAAAAATTTTCACGAATCTATTACTTTCTTCTTGTAAAGATAGAAGAATAAAAATCGATCTAAACATATTTTTATATATTTTAGACAATATTATCATAAGACAGATGTGATTTCATTCTCCAATGAAATATTATAAAGAATTCAATCAATTTAAAAAAAAAAAAAATAATCAACCTTTTTTAATAGCAAAAGCATTCAACATAAAGAAATATTGTTTTAAAAATACATACTATTTAATATACTTTCATTAATTCTTAGATATCTTTTCTAAATTTCAGCAGTTAAACCGTAAAAAGTAAAATTATGTGCAGACAAATAGAATTCTAAAAGTAATCAATAACATAAAAAATTCTTTAAATTGCCATAAAATAATTACTAATTTACCTACAAACGGTGATTAAAATCTATTAAAACTATCCCATTACATACAAACTAGTCTTAAGGAGGGCTCAGCTTGAGAATATCCCTCACTAATATAAAATCTGTGGGCTTTTGAAGCATTCGAAACATTTAAAATAATCGCCTCGGGAAATTAATATTTTAAAGTTATATATTTTTCTATATACACTTCTTAAAGGATATCTCTCTTTTTCTTAGTTTTCAAAATTTTTCTACTATACTTAATTTTATATGAAATGTTAAAATTTTAGACACATGGTTCGCCAGCTATTAACATATAAAATATTAAATTATCCATGGATTTTAAATATATTTTGAGAATTAAGAAAACAAAAAGAAAAATATAGAAACATCGTTTAAGAAGAGTATACAGATAAAAGAAGTTAAAAATATTAATTTCTCCGAGAGATATTTTAAGTATACGAATGCATCAAACGTTACATAGAATTAACATAATGAGGGAGGATTCCAAAGCTGATGACCCTTTTAAAATAGTTAAAACCATCGATATTAAAAAATGTAAATAAAGAGATGTTACATTAACTCCAAGATCTTTCAATCACAAACATGGTCATTTTTGAGGTGGATATCTTTACAATAGTAAAAATTTAAACTAATAATTTCAATAAATTTTAAGCAATCTTTTTTACTAATTTAAAAAGAGGTTTGAATTTTTTATACTTGTTCTCCATGGTGCATTTAATATTTTTGTGTATGGAATTAACATTTGAGTATATAGTTATTTAAAATAAATATATATATATATATATTTAAACTAAGAGTTTGTTGAATTTACTTCATTTTTTAATAGACACAAGAGAAAAAAAATCATATTGAATGTAAAATCCTGTAAAAACCCATACATCTAAAAATCCATGCACAGTTTTATATAGTATAGAGCGATGAATGTGGAAAAAAAATTGAAACAAAAATATTCCTATTTAGAAATTGACAAAGATTTTTAAAAAGTTAAATTTAAAATAAATAAATAAATTTTAATAAAATAATAAGCTGTTTTACAAGATTTATTTTTCATTTTATTTAACTCTTAGTATTAAGTATTGTGCCACCATGTATTATTACAATATTATTCAAAATTGAAGAGGATGGTTTCAAAGGTAGTGTCCCCTTAAGGGTGTATTCGAAAAAAGGATTTTCCACCTTTAACATCTCGAAATTTTCCAATACATTTTCAGACTAGTTTTTAAAAGTACAAACATGAAACTTGGTGGGGTGATTTTTGAAGTGATGTATAAGATGCCGTGTGATGTAATTTTTTGCTGAATTAATTAGAACTTGATTTATAAACAATTATTTTTTCAGTTCGATCTGTTTTTTTTCGTTCCCAGATCTCCAGGTTAGGAAATTTCTGTTCAAATTGACAACTTTGACAGCATTTTTTGCAATATTTTCTACATTTACCATAAAATCGACAATCACCGGCACATTATGTAGTTTCTAAATAAGAGATTTTGAGAGTTTGGTGCATTTGAGAGCAAAAATGAATTTAAAAATAAATCTGAAAATAAGCAGTTTTAATCGGAATACACCTTAAAATCTTAAATTCTTCTCTTTTTTTCTTTTAATCAGCTTGCTAGTTTTAAAAATGTATGAAATTGCTCTGTTCTATAATATGCAGCGGGAGAAAATATATATAAAAAAGGGCAAAACAAAAATATTAAGCGAAATAAATATGCATGTGCATCTATTCCATTTAAAGAAAATATTTTTTCTAATTAGCATGCATATCAAAGAATTACAATTAAATAATTGCCTCTTTGTTCGTAATTTGAACTAATAGCATTAAATAGTTTGCCATGAATTTACGCTTCTTAATTTAATAAGAAAAGCTTTATTCACTGTTTTTACATGTTCAAAGTACTATTTTGCAAGAAAAGTTTATAAAAAATATGAGAAAATAATTTATAGAAACTTTTTAGTTTAAAAAAAAGTTCATTGCCATCGCAGATATAAAATTAAAAAATATATAATTTTAACAGACTTTAATTTGAAATAGAAAAAACTTACAATCTAAAATGACATGAAAAACAATGTGCAATTAATTTTTTAGCATTTGTGGTTTTTGAATCTACAAAATGTTGCTTAGAAAATTTACTCTTTCACTTAAATAAAATAAGTGTCTTTTTTCCATTGTTTCACACAAGAAAAACGTATATAAGTTGGCTATTTAAGTGAAAAACATCTTCAATTATTTTGGTTCTAAAAAGTTTTGCAACAAATTAACTGGAATCACGATTGTAATAAAAATCACTTTTCCAAAAACGAGAATTTCAAAGTGGCTGTTTTTAATGGTCTCTTTTCAAACATTCAGCATTACCAGAAGAAAATTTAAATAAAAAAATTGTAAACTTAAAAAGAAAAAAATACATGAAACTACTTAAAATCATGAACAACACTTTACGTTAAATTATAGCGCAAACTACCAGCAAGACTATTAAAGCAAAAGCTCGAACAAACAAAACTCTCATTCAGGTTCCTTATGCGAAAGTTCAGAAATAAAAAATGGCAACACCAAAAAAATATTTCTTAAAACAAATTATTCGCCGAGCTTTATGTTTCAACACAGGAGTTTCCATTTTCATTTGTACTTCTAATAATCTCTCAACCGAACTGTAAAAAAAGAGCGATAAAAACGAGCAAACAAATTTGAATACTAATTAAACCAAGTGAAAAAATGCTTATCCAATTACAAAATTTTAAGAAGGGCGCGTGCTACCAGCTAATGGTTGAGAGAGTGAAAAAATTTAGCGTGCTTTGTTGTAAACTTTTCTTTTCTATATTAACGCTTTGTTTTTTCTGCCCGTGAAAGAGACTGATGGAGCAGTTAGAGATGGTCTGTACGAGAAATTGGATAATGTTTCGTTGCCGTGCAGTATCACATTCTGCAGAGATTTTCGTGTATCGTAACATGTGAGGTAGCTTAAAAAGAGGAAAGCTTGTAAAAATAGAAAAGAAGAAGAGGAAAGGGGAGAAAAAAAGAATGGGAGCTTACACTTTTTATTTTGCAAGGATGATTAATTTCCGAAATAAACCAGCTACCATATTGCAAGATTTGCGTGCTATACTGCAGGGCCCAAACTTGCTTTAAAACTGTGTGCGGAAACAGTAAATTTATTTATGCAAGACCGGAATATATAACTTTAAAATTTAAAACACAGTTACTTTGCCCTCGAAAGCAAAGCATGGGAGGAATTTTGATTCTATGGTACATTAAAGCGTCAGAATTTTACATTTCACACTAAACTGCATCAGAAATACCTCGAAACAGGGTTTACATATTTTACAGTTACTTATATATAAGAAGCTTGTAAGTGAAAAGAAAAGAAAGAAAACAAAATAAAGTAGTTGAAATTAGGTGGAAAGGGATAATTCCCAAACAACATGTTTCTAGGTAATTAATGGTCATCCAACTTATATCATAATAAAATGCTTAAATAAAAATTTTAAAATATTCTTAATTCCATGAACATTGTAGTTTAGTATACAAAATAAAAATAGTCTCCATCTCTGCTGGAAATTAATAAATAAAAATATATTGTAAACTGCTACAAAAGCATCTTGGAAAAAGATTGTTTCTGAAAATCGTACATTTTACATAGATCTTGAGTAATACAACATTTGTATTTTTTGAATGCTTTTCACAACTATACATAATACATGCTTTACCTCGATTTACCGGGGCGATTCTCGATCACCAGAGTAGTTCCTGATCAATAATATTTCATACAATTAAAGTGATTTTTTTTCTTTAACTTAATCCAAAATCCAGGCTTAAATCTTTAAAGCCATAAATATACAACATATATTTCTTAAATATATTTAAATTTATTTTAGATATTATTTATGAATTTACACACAATGTAATATATATTTACATTATTTGTATTTTTATTATTACCAATGAAAACAATCCCAGGACTAATTTTAAAACATTTCCACTAAAACCTTACCTACACAACATCCTAATTAAATATTATTGTTTTAATATTCATCAAAAATTCATTATGTATTTTGCGTTAAGTCAAAACTAGTTATAAGTTCCATATCAAAATCTTTCAAGTTATTTCTAAATTTTGTAGGAGCATGAGCAATGGAGATCATAATCCTATACAGGGTGTCCACTCTCAGTGGTGGTCGATGGCTAATTCCTTAACCTTAAGTCATAGACATATAGTTCCAATTACAAAAATGTTTTAAATGAGGTAGATAGATATTTTAAAACAATTTGGGTCAATAAAGATATTTCTTTAAAAATTGCGAAATTTAAATTTTTATACCATCCCCTAGTTATATAATTATATATAATTATATATCCCCTAGTTATATCACCTATAAGTTATATTTGGTAAAAGTTTTCTATAACAGTGACAAATAAGACAAAAAATATCTGCTTCATATAACATTAAAATTGTCTGATTTATAAAATTCTAAAAATGCATACTTTATCGCTTGTATCACTTTTCCACATATGGACACAAATGAGTTCGTCCTTCTTTGAGGGGTCATATACCAATTGGTTAAAGTATTCAAAGAACTTATTTCATGTGTATCTGCACTTTGAAGAAAAATCGTACAAGTTTTACGATTGAGTTAACTTTTATTAAATTTTAGATTGGCTAAAATAATTGTAAAACTTCAACGATCATTTATGAATATTTTTACAGCTCAAAATTTGTACTCTAACTTATTTTCGAATATCCGACCGCGAGATTAAATTTTACATACTGACATAACTCCGATAGCTTATGCTTATTGGTGATTACCATTTATATTTATTTTACAGGATAACACAAACAGTTTTGGACAGATAATCACCAAGAAGTTTAAGAAAAAGTTTTAGATTAGATAACACAAGACTGCGATGATTCTGTTTTTATGTATCTTTTTATCTCTGAATTCGAAAATTACCTTAATTTTTAACCATCATGTCAAGATTTTTCACAAATGATAAATCATCTGAGTTAAAAAATATGAAAAATCAAATATTATAAAACAAAAGAAATGTTTGTGTTTTTTAGTGATTAATAATTGATTTTTATATACATTTTAGCGCTAAATCTTATCTTCATCTTTAATCACCATGTTAAATTTTTTTTGCAAATCGTAAATTTCAAAATTAAACTGTAGCGAACGTCTGATACTGTATAACAGATGCAAAACCATTTTTATTTAATTTCATTTAATTCAATAATTAATTAAATATTTTGGCTTATACGGGGATTTTTTCGGCTTAACAGCTGAGGGGTCCGATGAGGTAAAGGAAAAGGTTCAGTTTTAACTTTGAACTTCCAAATTTACAATTTGCAAAAAATATTGACATGATGGTTAAAAATGAAAGTCATTTTCGGATTCAGCTGTCAAATATACACAAAAATCAATTATTAAAAGTTAAAACTACAAAAATCACATCTATTTTCCAGTATCAAATATTCGCTATTATTTTTAACTTTAAGTTTTCTAGATCAGGAAGCGGCAGCACAGTCAATCACCTCATCGAGTTCACGGATGAAAATCTAGGATCAGTTAAATCTTGATTCGCATATTAAAACGCAATCTATCTGCCAAATCGTATGTTGGTGGAAAATACAAAAACTCGAATTTATTGGTTGACTCGCAAGTTTACCATTGTGCTTTTATGCGCCCAAAAGTATGCATGCGCCCAAGATTGGGAGCAGGAAAAGATAATGGTAAACTTAAGAGTCAACCGATAAAATCGGGTTTTTTGGGTGTTTTCTACCAAGATACGACTTGGCGTCCGATTGCATTTTAATTTCCGAATCGAGATTTAACTAATTCTAGATTTTCATCCGTGAACTCGATGAGGTGATTGTCTGTGCTGCCGCTTCCTGGTCTAAAAACGCTCTCGGGCACGGGGAGCCTCCTACTATTGATAAAAAAATCGGCCTTAAGGATCCGCACAGACATTTTCAAAGTTCACTTCAAAAGCGTAAATTATTTCTCAACTCTTTCTTTTCCAAAGATTCTCTCATTCTCTGGTTATCTGCAAAAGAAAGAAGAGTCTCTTCAAAAGAAAATGGCGGTGATAAACATGTTAGGGACGTTCTTTGTTTACCTCTGACTTGCAGCCGAGCTTAATAGAGGGATCACATCAAAGATTCCACTGACGCTTAATGCAGTCTGATCACACATTAATCAGCAACATTCAATAGCAACATACAACATATTCTTAATCAGTTTGTATATCAAGGAGGCACAAGCAACATGATCCATGTCTTAAAAGAAACAGGTTTCTGTTTCAAGCCTGTTTCTTTTCCTAAGATGCGCAGCATGTTGCTTGCGTCGTCAAGGCGTTCGGCTTGTCTTAATCTCCTATCAGATTCACAAACTTTTCAAACATCGAAGCTATTAAACTGATTTTAACCCACAACTTTTTAATATTCAAATGGAGAAAGAGTTACAATTGTCGTGGCTGAAATCGGAGAAAAACCAGTACCAGTAAGTACTAGACATTAATATTTATCGCGTATTCGTATCAATCACTTATCCCTGATTGGTTGAAATGTTGAAAGTTGGAGAAAAAAAAGTCGCGGCTAACACAGACTTTTTTAGAGTTGAGGATATTGCTGTTTATTATCACTTTGGATGTTGAGACAATATTTCACGAAAAGTTACAGGAAATCAAGTGTTGGCTCAAAAATAACTCGAAAAGTTGGTGAATGTGATAGCAGCTTATCTCTAGCATAAATTTCGAAATCAAATTTCTCCTAGTAAAAAGTCGTATAAACGAAATTAATAATTTACTTGAGTCCTATAAACGAAATAATTGATTATTACAATACAATATAATAAATTGTTATCTAAGTTATAAAAAAAATATATAAATCAAAAACGCATAATAAAAAAAAAGTGCTGTACTGTACATCTAAACTGCTGTTTCCTTCCAATCTACTATAGCTCTAGCAATCGATCACTCCTACGCCACATTACACAAACTATCGCTGCCCACTATCAAAAGAAAACTTCCACAGCCATCTTATTTAGTACAATCCGAATCCTCTTTTTTTACCAGAACGATCGAATTTTTTCCGCGTAACAGCCGCTGAAGTGAACCCCTGGAAAAGATTGGTCCACGCTGCTAATCCCATTAGCCGTCTCGTTTACTTAACACGGAGACTACACATAGGTTAGCTCGCTACAGCAGACATGGCGTACAAATTAACTGCGTGGGTGCCATTCACAAATTTAACAAGAGCTTACGTGAGATGGACTGAATGGGACGAAAGTAAAAGGATGCTCCCTTTTTTTGTTGAGGAGATTCTCCGTTTCTGTAATCAAACACTTTCATCGAATAATCATCAAGCTCTAGTGAACTTATTTTATCTCGAAACGTTCTTTAGTCATCATTAGAGTCTTGTATTAGTTTGTAACTTTAGCCGAAAAACAGTTGTTTAGATTATGGCCAAATAAACTGTCAGTTGTCGGATAAAATTGAGATTTCATTAGATTATTTATAGAAAAGAATTATTTAAAGCAACATTTTATTGAGCATTTTTTGCTTTTTATCACATTCTTATACTAACATGTGTTTATGAATTCGCTTTGTCTGTCTGTCCCTCTATCCGACACTGACACTCGTAAATGCACTTCTGTTTCCACGTAACTCGGTTATTAAAATGTTAACTCAAATATGTTATTAAGTTTCTCTATTAAAACCAAAGTGTGTAACCTTTGAAACTTGTTCGTTTGTTGAGACTTTCAAAAGAACTGGGATACATTATGGTCTACAGGCAAAGTGCATTTTATAAATGTTGGGATACTTTAAACATAATGAAATTGTCTATCCTTGAGGTGAATTACAACAGAGTTTCTGTGGAATACAGGAAAGTTACATTAATAATTCGTAATGCTACTTCAAACATTACACTCTTAAAACGGAAGAGCTGATTTGGCTTCTCATGAAAGAGTTGTAATTTGTTCGATCATAAAAGAGTTGTTTTTCAAACGATTAAATCTTCTTGATCTAAATTGGTTATTTAAATAGCTCAACTTCATTTAAATTGGTTAAAACTCGAGTTATTTCAACTCTTTTTTGAGAAGCTGCCTTTCAACATTGAGATGAGTGGATTTCAGCTCAACTTGAGCTATTTTGTGGCTGACTTTTTAAGAGAGTACAAAATTGATGTAAAATTATTGATACACAATACAACATGTTTTCTATTGAAAATGATGAGGGCAACATTTATTGTTCTTTTACAAGGATACACTTTTACAGGAGAAAACATTGAGGGGGATTTGGCGCCGGTTGGTTTTGATCTGAGGACCTCGTGATCAGGAAGCGAGTGCGTTAACCGTTGAGCAAAAGGCCAAGCCAGTTACTCCCAAGTAGTAACTCGCTTTATACTGATCGAGATCGTTACAACATTTAACGTTTTATTCTAAAAGACTATGATTGCTCGAAGTTCACGTTGTGAAACTGATGTACGTTATAGAAATGCACGATAATACCTACCCTCAAAGAAAATAGGCGAAGTAATATTTCCTATTTATATATATATATTTACAGTATCGCAAATAATAATAATAATAAAGATGTATTATCATCTACAGGGTGACACATAATTACTACGACGTAATACAAACGAAAATTTAGTTTGATGTTTTCTCCGCATTTTTTAGCCAGACTATTATTTTATTTATGTTCCTCTTTTTTTTTTTTTTTTTTTTTTTTTTTTTTTTTGTTTAATTGCTATTTTTGTTGATATTAATTCACTGATTGGCAGGAAAACAGAGTGTGCAAATGTTAACACTGCTTTCCTCTAACAATCCCTCCCCCAAGCAAACTTCGCTGTTTGAGAGTACCGCAATCAAGCACAAGTCCCTGAATTCACTAAAATGCGCTTCAGAAAAAATCTGGGCCGAAATCCAGCGAGAATTATTCTGTCGCGTAGATCCTGTCAAATTTTCCAGAAGCGCTAGCTCTCTGCATCGCCACGGGAGGAAGCCATAACAAATAATCGCGATCGTTTCTTGTACAGAATTTTCTTCTCTTTCGAATAGTTAATAAAACAATTTGTTTTGTGCTTCAATTAAAAGTTGTTATCTTTAATTTGCGTCACAATAATTATTTGTCACTCTCTATGAGTAATAATTACAACATCAACACCTTCGTCAAATAATCATTAAGCTTTTAGTAAACTTACTTAACTAAAAATTGTCTTTAGCCATCTTTAATTTCTTGTCTCAGTTTGTAAATTTAGCTAAAAAATGGTTGTGTAGATTATGACCAAAAAAAAACTGTTGTTTGAGAAACTTCAGTTTTTTATTAGACAATTTTAAAGGAATTTTATTCCATGATTAAATGACAGTTTCATCTTAAATTACTACTTCTACTTTTTACATTTTAAATAATAATCAGTGGGAAAACTACCATAGGATAGATGTGCCAGTAATAGACAACCTTAAGGAATTTCTTTTAAAACTATTTTTTTTATTAATATTTATAATTATTATATTTCAGTTTTTATTTTCAATATTTTATTAATCTATGAACAATATTTAATTATTCGTATAACCTTAATCAACCTAAGGAAATTTCTTTAAAAACTATTTTTTATTAATATTTATATTTATTAAATTTAAGTTTTTTCAATATTGTATTAATTTATCAACAATATTTAACCAATCTTAGTCTCATTTCTTAACATTAAAATAAATTTAATTTTAGATAGCAGAATATATCAAAACACCCAAAGTCCAGTAATGGACACTCTGTGGTACAGTAATGGACACCCTTTGTTCCAATAATGGACATTTCATAAAAAATAATAAATATAAATGTTTTTATGACTGTATTTAGAACCAAAATTTAATGAAATCATATTAATGCAACAAAATAGCTATTTTCAAATAAATTTAACACATAAGAGACTAGTAATTAATAAAATATTTATGATAATCATCCACTGATTGTATCAATTATTGTAATTATCAGAAGATCGATATTTTAATTATTTTAGGCGATAGTTTAAAATACTAAATATCAGGCAGTTACAGCTATCAAATCATGGGGGATTAGAAAGGTAATAATAATAATAATAATAATAATAATAATAATAATAATAATAATAATAATAATAATAATAATAATAATAATAATAATAATAATAATAATAATAATAATAATAATAATAATAAACAGAATTGGAATAATAGTGTATAATTTTGTCTCACTATTTTTAACAATTAATCTTCCAGAGACTACTTGCTATATTATTTATAGTAATTAATACTACAAATATGAAAGAAATGATTTTCTGAGTTGAATATTTTAAATACTAAATAAAATAACATGAATAAAATTGTAAAACTGATGTTTGAAGCCTCTAACCTACAGACTTGCTAGTTTCATGATTATTACCCATAACTTTCAATATTTTTTTTTCTTTTGTCAGAGGTGAATAAGGAAACATTTAAGACAGAAAATAGACTTTTAATGACTTCTGTAATTTAATTGTTTTTATTTAAACGGATTGAGATTAAGTCCTATGAGTCCCTCTTTGACTATGCCCTTAAACAGTATTTTCTGCTTCCTGGCTAGTTTGGTTACCAGATTATAAAATATGCAACGTATGTATATACATAAAAAGAAAAATATTGAAATTATATTACCCACACAAAATAACTTAAAAGCAGCTATTTAATAAAAGTTTTAGTATTATTACATTTTGGTAAATGTAATTTAAAAATTGAATTTGATTTTTTAGGTTTTCAGTTAAGTCAAAACATTTTATGAAATTGACTGAAATTGCATTTTTAGCAATGTCTACATGGAGGGTCTATTACTGAAAAATGACAAAATTACCATCCCAATAATGGATACCCCCATTTAAAAAAAACCTTAAAAATAAATGAGATTTTGTAAATGGCCATTAGGTTATAAAATGTAAACTTTTTTATTACTCAAACAAAACGTTCAAATTTTGCCTGAAAATAAGTAGATAAATTAATTAAACAAATCACTTCTCTTCATTAAAATTTTCACAGGAAAGTAGTGAAACATTGAAACATTATTTCCTGCTTCTTGATTGGTTTGATTAAATGTGTCAACAATAATTCAGATTTATAAAACATGCAAAGGGAAGTTATAAAATAAATAATTAAAATTAAATATGGTACTACTCTGTTATCCGTCGATTAATTTCGCCAAATTATACAAATCGCCAAACTAATGGCCAAATTATACATATTGACATAATTTTTACTTCAAATAACAAAAGAATAAATAATTAGTAGAATATTAATAAAAATTCAAATAAGAAAACGAAATAAAAACCACTTAATGACATTTTAAACACGTGAATCTTATTTAATATCATTGAATGTGACATTCACGATCATCCATTATTCGCATTTAATCTTATAGTTTGGCGATAATTTTTTGGTCGACGGGATAACCTAGTAGTACCCTAAATATTTATTAGTTATTATTATTATTATTATTTTAATGAACCAAAAACATCAAGGGATGTCCATTACTGGCACATCTACCCTATAAATTAAAGGCATTCCAAAAACAATCCTGATTTATGATAAAGCTCAATTACGGTATGTACGGTATGTCCAATTAAAAATGCTGTATTTTTAATTGGATTACTTGATTATCCCTTCGACCAAATAACTATCGCCAAACAAAAAGATTAAATGTCAATAATGGATGATCATAAGTGTTGTTCATTTGACATTACTCATGATATTTTTTGTTTATTACGTCTTCAAGTGATTTTTGATTCAGCTTCTTATTAACTTTTTACTAATTTATTCGTTCTTTTGTTATTTAAAATAAAAATTATGCCAATTTGCAATAATTTGGCGAATAGTTTGGCGATTTGTATAATTTGGCGAAATTGGTTGACGGAATAACCAAGTAACACCTTTTTAATTTAGTTAGACAAAAAAAAAAAAAAAAAAGAAAAAAAAAAAAAAAAAGCATCATTTTTATTATTTCATAAAATTGTCTGTAAATTTATTTCAAAACTGTATGTACTATAATTTTGTTTTTAGCTTTATTACTAGAGTAAAGGACAAAATTTTACTGCCATATTTATTATCATAGATTTTTTTCAATGCAGATATCAAATAATTGACAGCAACACAATTAGCTAAATAAATTTTTAAATGAAATGATATTCTAAACAGCTTCCATGAAATAGATTAAATGGAATGAAAATAAAAGGATGCTCAGCTTTTTACTTATGGTTAAATAAACTGAAAACTATTTTATAAAATTGAGATTTCATTAGATTATAAGGATTTCATTTAGAACAAAATTTCACTGTATAATTATTTTTTACTTTTTGATTAATAAAGAACGAAATACTTACAGGAAAGGAATATTACTAAATATTAATGACATTCGAAGAACAATCCTGATTAACAATAAAGTTCTATAATTATTTATAATTTTTTTAAACTACCGCTTGAATATTATACTTTTAGTTGACGCCAAAAATGGTATGATATTTATTATTTCCTAAAATCGTCTGCCCGTATTGGTAGAATTATCTGTTGCCATTTTTTTTGTCGAATATTACTTCTAATAGATAATGTGAATATGACGTCATACACCCGAAAAAAAAAGACGTATTTCTCAGCTTGTTGTGGACAGAAAGTAACAATTCTCGCAATTAGTAATTTATAACGTATTAATTACTAAATATAATACAATGTAATACAATTTATTACATTTACGTGGAAATTAAATAAAATATTTTATGTAATTTAATTCGAATATTTACCCACAGCAAATTGAATTGTCACGCAAAAAAAAAAAAAAAAAAAAAAAAAAAAGTTTGTTGACAAACATTTCATTATTCGCGTTTGTAATGACCGAAAGATGGCGTTGTTATAGACCTGATAATCGTTTGTTTACGTTTGTTTGTTTACGTTCCATGCTGTAGCACTGTAGCATAGAACCAGTTTAAAGAGCTAGTTAAAGTGCAGTTTTTTTTATCTTTTTTATTTAATTATGGGAGATAAATTACAAATATCGACAATTTTAGAATTTCTAAGATGCTGGAAAATCTAGTAATTGCTTTAGAGAAGCTGAATCAATTATTGATTCAAAGAGATTAGTAATGTGCGGCATTAAAGAATGCAAAGAAGAAGAAATCGAGATTGTAGGCTCGTGTTTACGAACAAGCCAAACAAAAGGAAATCCCCATATTATTTCAGGTTTGCTAGTAAAGGAAAACAAAAATTTGAAAATAAAAAAAATTTATTGCTCTTGCAAAGCTGGGTCAAGCGAATCATGCAAGCATTGTGTTGTGGTCATGTTATTTTGCCATGAGTAAGTCAAATGTACTTTTTTATATTATAGATCTAAACTTTGTGTATAAAATTTTGATTTTTGATAATTTTAATACAAAGAACCCAACGTTGCATTCGTTGTAGAACTGTTTATTTATTTATCGGCCTTTTAAACACTGATTTCAGCGGAAGATGCTCATGGTATCAGTTCTATTTCTTTTAGTTCGACTTTGTCCGCGAGAGGGCGTCTATTTCATTTCAAACGCGAATACTTGATCAGACTGTGCACATTTGCACATTATCCAGGTAAAAAAATAAAAACTTTCAACTAATTTTCTTGTTGGAAATGCATCAGACTATTGTTAGCAACAATAATTACATTAATAAATTCGAAAAAAGAATTTAATGGTATTCAAAAGAGCTTACATGAAAAGGATTGAATTGGACCGAAATAAAAGGATGTTTCCTTCTTGATTGAAAAGATTCTCCGTTTGTAAAATTAAACACGTTCATGGAATATTTATCAAGCTGTAGCATGTTTATTTTATTTAGAAAATTTCTTTTAGCTGGCATTAGCGCCTTGTATTAATTTGTAATTTTCACTGAAAATATTGATTACTATAATTATTGTAAAAAAAGCCAATTATTTGATAAAAATTATTATATCATACGTTCTGGTATTCACAGAAAACTGTGGATGTAACACGAAGCGATGTTCAACATTCAGTCTAATTTGTAATTGTATTACAGCTTTAATAAATATGTTTATTCATTTATTTATTCGAGATTATTTTTTTAAGAACGTAAACATGCGTAATTAATTTAAAAAAAATTAGTTTTAAACAGAATTATGTATATATACGTATACATAATTTTTTTTTACATACTCATTTAAAAAAAAAAAAAAAAAAAAAAAAAAAAAAAAAAAAAAAAAAAAAAAAGGTGTGCTTTTATGTGGAATTTTAAGTTTTAGAGAACATTGCTGATATTCACACTGGACGAAACAATAAATTAGTGCCTATTTATAAAATATGGGACACAAATAAAGAAAAAAAATGAAGAACAATTGGATTAGAAAAAAAAAATCAACACATTTACTACGTTGTTTTTTCATTTGGAAATCGAGTATCTTTCGGGCAAACAGCAACTGAAGTGAAACCTCTAGAAAAGATTGGTCCCACACAACTAATAGCATTACCCTTCTCTTTCACTTAATCTCAGAAATTGAGCAAAAGAATCTCCGAATACTCTCCCAAGCACGATCTACAAAGAAATACTGATGCGCACTGATCACAAATTAAGAGAAATTTCTAGAAAAAGAGAGAAGATTTCCTTAGTAAGAAATTATTCTACAATTTAAGAAGCATATAGTGGATTTTATCAGACTCTTTTAATAAAAATTCCTAGATTTTCATTCACAGTTAATAATAATTACTAAGTTCTTTTTTTATTTCAAAAAGGCAGTTTTTTGGTATCTTCCTAGTTTTGATTTTTTCTTTAAATACTGTATATGGCCCTAGCGTCTAACTTCTTAGCTAGTTCGAGTAATTGAATGCTAGACTTCTTCCCCTTTCTTTCTTTCTAACCGATGACCAGGCCCCTACCTGCCGAGTTACCTCAGCTTAACGGATTAGATACCTGGTATCGGGGCGGATTAACCTGTTATCTTTGAAGCACACGTCCTCATATCTGCAATACTTATTTTTCAGTTGTACATACTTTGTTTTTTCGGTTGCTTATTATTACTCCCTGACGTTGTACTGCAAATGGCTACTCAAGTTGGTCTCGTAATTTAGAACCTTGATCAGATGACGAGACCTTCACCTGGCAAGGCATTTCCCGAAGTGACATCAACATCAATAGGGCAGCCTGAGCGCTTAGTTTCTTCAATGTTATAGTCCTTGTTTTTGAACTTTTGGTACCAAACTTTCACAGTGTCATATGATACAACAGTAGTACTTAAAGCTGCGCACTTGATTCGGTGACATTCTGACGCTGCTTTTGCAACAGAGCTGGAAGTAAATGATGGTACTAATCTGGTCGGTTGACAGCTCCATTCGAGACACCTTGTATTTAATAATAACGAATATAACTTACTTTAATTTAATTAGTAGCAGGATGATGTTCCATAAGCCCTATAATTTACCTTAATTGTATTTTATAATCCTAAACATAGAGGTCGACACCATTAGAGGTTTTGAGGCAAGCAAAAAATGCTACGCTGCGTTTGTTTTCAACTAAATTCACATCTTTATGTGAATTTAGGCACATACGTTTTCTTGTTTTAATTTCAAATCGAAATTAAACCTAACGTGGCTGCATCTTATTGGAAACTGATAAAAGCAGGGGTTCGCTCCGAATTCGTTACACTGTGTTTTATTATATACAGATAATGTTTTATAGACTTGATCTGCTTAATTATGCACACCTCAATTGATAAAAGTGTAGTTTTTTGTGGCGAGATCCAACCAAATGAGGAATCTCTTTAATCACCAGTTCCCCTATAAAATAAGTGATATATTCCCATTTGTGCTCGCAAAAATATTGCCATTTTACATTTCTGACATATTTTACATATTCTGTTTTTTTTTTTTTTTTTTTTTTTTTTTTTTTTTTTTTTTATGGAATTTTAGACGTCTGTTTCTATAAAACATATCAATAATAATCAAACTCAATTTAAAAATGCATTTTAAAAATTATACCAAAGATTCATTACATACGCTGGAAAAATTTCCAAGAACTTGAAATTATTCCCTAATAGACTGGGACTTGCCAGCACAGATTATAACCTCCTCGAGTTCAGGGCTGAAATTTTAGAAGAATTAAAACTCGATTCGCATATTAAAATGAAATTAGTCTGCCAAGGCATATCTTAGAACAAATCACCTAAAAACCCAATTTTAGCGGTTGAATCGTAGGTTTATCGATGTATTTTCCTGTACAAAAAGGTATGAAAACATGGAAAATTGAGAACAGGAAAATACAGTAGTAAACCTACATGTCAACCGCTAAAATCGGATTTTCAGGTGTTTTACACCAAGATATGGTTTGGCTGAGCAATTGCATTTTAATAAGCAAATCGAGTTTTAACTAATTCAGAACTAATTCATGGCTGAAATTCGTCATGAATTTCAGCCATGAACTCATTGAGGTGATAGCTTGTGCTGCCGTCTCCCAGTCTATGAGAAATTCTTTTCACTAAAGCTGGTGATAATGCTATGTTTTATTATAAGTCTTTTGAAGGTATGGAATAACCGCCTCTCTCCAATTTTTCATTTCTGTATTGATGATATGTATTTTTTTTTTTCAACCTGCTGCTAATTTTGTAAAAAAAAAAAAAACTTTTATAAAATGATTTATAAAGTAAACCCTTCTTCTTTTAATCACTTCCTCCAAATCATTAATACTCTTCGATTCTGCCTTTCCCCCTCTCCAAATAAAAAAATAAAAAAGAAAGAAAAGTATCATCTAAATCATCCACTTTCCCACCAGAAGCAGCCACTTCATTATACTTGATATCTCCCCTAAGCATTCCATTATCACTTTGAATTAAAAAAAAAAATAACACTTCTGCGGAAACACTAAAAAAAAAAACTCCATTACTTTTATACACACAAATAATAAAAAAGAAGTTTTCCCAATTTATATGCTAATACGTAAAAGCGCTACCAGAATTCACCGGAGCGTGTTCTGTGTGAAATCATCTTTCTGAAAAATAAAAAAAATTCTCAGGCATACATGCCACCCACGGTGTGGATCTACCTGGGGGGTTTATCCGATCATTTCATCCCCAATCCCAGAGGAGGGTGGAGCGGCGTAAGAGCGCAAAATTTGTTACAATGGCAAAAGAGAGAGCGCTTAATACCCGTGACGTATGAAGGGTGAAATTGAAAACTTCATTCGATGCAAGATTTGCTTTTTTAAAGAGCCTCTTTTTATTATTTCTCTTTTTGGCCACGTCTGCGCACGCGCATGCTTATGCTGAGCAGTGAAGAAGATAGATTGGAATCTGAAAGAGAAAAAATGAAAAAGAAAAAGAAAAAATTCTTTATTTCTTTTTTGAAAGACTGACTGATCCGCTGAGAGTTAGCTGCTTCCATTTTGTCTTGCTGATATTACATTAGTTTAAATTATATTTTTTGTTAAACTAATTGCCGTTACTTAATTGTTCTTAATTCATCGTTTTTAAATTTTAAACCGTAATTTTTATGAAGAATAAAAATTGTGTTCCTTCACTGATTCTATAAAAGAATGGATTTCTCCACAACATTATCAGACTGAGTTTGCAATTTCTTTATAGCGCTCTCTTTTGTTTTATTTTTAATTTGACAAACACTACTAAAAGAAATTAAATTAACTATTCTTTATCTTTCACAAGGAATTATAACAATGTAACCTTTAGACATGTCACTCATCAATTTTGATGAAACTGAAAAATGTTGTAGAATTCATACCCTTTATATTAAACCTCATCAAAAGGTGTTATCTACTAGACCAAGACAACGAGGGTTAAAATTCAGTCAATTTCTTAAAGACATAGTGGTTTGAATTAGATGGTTAGTAAGTTATGCATATATCTGACATGAATTTATTTTTAGTTGTACAAAATTTACACAATAAAGTACTTGTACATTTTCATTATTTTTTTTCCTCATATTCAATTGAAAATTACTAATTAAATTTTCAACCAACATTATCAAATTTTCTCAGCTTTCACTTATTTGCTGCTTACCTCTTTCTCTTTAAGGATGTTCTTAAATCGAAAAAGGCAACTTTGTGACATAACTTTTAATTTATTTTTGTTCGAAAATGTATGAAACTAGCAGATGTTGTTGTTCAGAAATTATCTAATCGTACTCATTTTCCCGATTTTTTTTTTTTTTTTTTTTTTTTTTTTTGTAAAGGCAATACATTTTTCAGAACAAGCTGTCAAACTTGGCATTTTTAACCGCATTACCAGTCGAAGACAGGAAAGCCAGTCAAAGACGTGAGTAACGAACGAAATCGCTTATAACTTGATAAGTAATTTAATTATCATAATATGAAAAACAAAGTTTGATTCGAAATCGCTTCTATAGTAAAGTCTTCCAATTTTATATCATTTCTTTAAAAAATGAATTTGTTAAGGGTGTATTTCGATTCAAACTGCTTATTTTCCGATTTATTTTTGACTTCATTTTTACTCTCATATGTATCAAACTGGCAAATTATCTTATTTAGAAAGTACACAAGGTGCCGTAATTGTCAATTCTTTGATAAATGCAGAAAATATTGCAAAAAAAAGAGCTATCAAAAACGGCATTTTGAACCGATTTTCCCCTAGCGGGAGATCTGAGAACGAAAAAAAGGGTCACACTGAGAAGATAATTGTTTATAAATCAAATTCTAATGATTTGAACGTAAAAATACATCACACGGCACCTTGTACATCTCTTCAAAAATACCCTCAGCAAGTTTCATGTTTCTAATTTTAAAAATGTGTCTGAAATTGTATCGGAAAAGCGTTTTTTCGAATACACCCTTAATGTGTCAAAACGTTTTTCGTTTGTTGAGTAGAGCAGTTGAGAACAACAGCCTTAACAAATTCCTAAAATTCACCGATAAAAAATTCCTGAAAATGAAACATAATAATTTTAAGTTATAATTTTTTTTTTTTTCAGTTCATGCTCACGGAAAAACTTTTATAGAAGAAACTCTTAACATTATGAATTCTTTCACAGGGAAAATATTTCTTCTTGACATGTTGCAAAAACTTCGCACCTCTGTTGCGAAGACAGATTGGCACCTAATGGTTTATATCTGGACTGATTAACTTGTGCAATATTGACAGGAAGGTTGGGAGAATAAGTGCATTGGTTGCCGAAGGTGGCGTAGGGGTCAATTGTTTTGATACATACGTCAGAGAATATAATAAAAGAAAATAATGACAGATTGCAGAAATGCAGGGATGTTGTATATGTACCGCAATATGTAGTATTCAGCACAGTAAATCTCAGTTGTTTTTTAACAAATTCATAAAATTCGTCAATAAAAAAATTACGAAAAACGAAACATAATTATAAATTCATATGAAAATTTCAATTTTCAATTTTACAAAAATAAATTTATAGAAATAACTCTTGAAATTATGAACTCTTTTACAGAGAAAGTATTTCTTCGTGACGTGACAAAAAATTATGAAATTGAATCATAATTATAAATTAATGAAAAATATGTCCATTTTCAGTTTCGAAAAATAAATTTATAGAAGTAACATTTAACATTATGAACTCTTTTAGAGAGACTATATTTCTTCGTGTGTCATTACAAAAAAAAAAAACTGCATAAATAAAACATGGTTGCAAATTAATAAAAAATTTGTCAATTTTCAGTTTCAAAAAATAAATTTACAGAAGTAACTCTTAACATTATGAACTCTTTTAGAGAGAAAATATTTCTTCGTGACATTACAAAAAATTGTGAAATTGAAACATAATTATAAATTAAAATATTTCAGTTTTTCTTTTCATTAAATATATATATATATATATATATATATATATATATATATATATATATATAGAAGTAACTATTTGACATGTTGCAAAAGTTCGCACAGTTTCGGAGAATAAGTGCATTGGTAGCCGAAGGTGGTATAGGGGTCAATTGTCTTGATACATATGTCAGAGAATATAATAAAAGAAATTAATGACAGATTGCAGAAATACAGGGATGTTGTATATGTACTGCAATATGCGTTATTGAGTACCGCAAATCTCGGTGTTTTTAGTGAACTCAATATAATCCTTTTTGATGTAATAAATGATTTTTATTAAAATATCCCAATTAAGGGTGTATTCCAATCCAAACTACTTATTTTCAAATTTATTTTTTTAAATCATTTTTGCTCTTAAACGTATCTAACTGGCAAATTGTCTTATTTAGAAAGTGTACAATGTGCCGTGCTTGTCGATTTTTTAATAAATGCCGAAAATATTGTAAAAAATGCTGCCTAAGGTGGCGATTTAAACCGAATTTTCGGAAGCAAGAGATCTGGTAACGGAAAAAAAAAAAAAAAAAAAAAAAATGGTCATACTGAGAAAATAATTGTTTATAAATCAAATTCTAATGAACTTATAATACTTCAAATTTAGTATTGTAATTGCATTAATTATTTAAAATTGACAATTTAATTAAAAAAATATTTTTAAATTTCAAAATTAAAATAAAAATTTAAAAAAAAATTGTTTCCAAATGAAGTATAAGTTCAAGATACAGTAATTTTATATAATTATCAATTTTTTTTTTTTTTTTTTTTTTTTGGGGGGGGGGGGGCCCTTCAACCAATATTTTGCTATAATCTTGCGCATAGTGAATGAAAATCAGCAAATAGTCTGTCGGTATTATGTTATGAACTCATTTTCAGATATCAGTAATCGCACAATCGTAATGAAATTTGAGAAAATCCTTAATTTCCTTCTGGATGAGTAAAGGAGCAAAATATCCAGAAATATTTAAATCAACTTTGAATTGCTTGATGTGGTTCAACATCATACGACCTTGATGTGGTTCGACATACTTGTGTCAATGTATTTTTTCATCTTTGCTGTTTTTGAAAAAAAAATAATTGCAAAAACTAATCGCTTGTAGAAAGTTAATTACAAAGTTGAAATTAATCCGTTTTATATGTGATACAGATGCTTTCATCGGTATACGGCAGTGCTAGAAAGCTCACCGATTTTAACCGCTTAACTGATCCACATTTTTGAAAAACACTTTCATATAATGCCTATTTTTTTAATGTCTTTTACAGAATTTTTTATTTTATCTTTTATCACCGGTTTTTCAAAACACAATTTTTTCCTAATTGAAAAAAACAAGTTGGAAATTGCACGTGAAGCGTAGCAAATTAGGTGCGTTCGTACGATAACGAAGTTTTAAAAATATTACTTTCATATATCAATCTCATAAAATTGTAAACAGTGAATTACAATTAAAACGCTCATATATCAATGTTCTCCCTATACCATTACGTAATGGAATACTTTTGTGTGGCCTTGTAAATCAATAACAAATGTTCTTTGCACCACAAATTATGTAAGATGTATATTATAATATGTACTTTATAGTTACATATAAATTTTATTAAGTTCGCATGAGTGTAACACGATTAAAATGCATTTGAAACATTTTTACCCTTTGACCGTAATGTAGCGGAATACTTTTGATTATCCCTGTAATTGATCTATGCATCCAATTTTCCTAAAATTTGAAATAACGCGACAAAATTATGTAATAATTATGTGTTTTAAATTTCAAACGTATAGAATATATTTGAAACTTTTTCCCCAATGACCATAATGTAATTGAATACTTTTGATTGCCCCTGTAATTGATCTATGCACACAATTATCAAAAAATTTGAAATAACTCGACAGAATTATGTAATAATTGCGTATTTTAAATTTCAAACAAGTAAAATGCATTTGAAACTTTTTTCCCCATTGACCGTAATGTAATGGAATACTTTTGATTGCCCCTGTAATTGATCTATGCATCCGAGTTTCATAAAATTTGAAATGACTCGACAAAATTATGTAATAATTATGTATTTTAAATTTCAAACGATTCGGTTGGGTAGTTTTTGCGTTGTTATATGCGGACGGACAGACGGACGGACAGACGGACGGACTGAACGACCACTATAGGTGCTACGTATTATATAATTACGAACACACCTTAAAAAAAAAAAAAAAAAAAAAAAAAAAAAAAAAAAAAAAAAAAAAAAGACGATTTTACGGAGATTGTATTGGCAATCGGGACACCAGAGTAATTTACTGTTTTTTAACGGAAACACGTTGGAATTACCAATTCTTGTTTCTTTTTTTCCCCCTTTTTTTATTTTTTTTTATTATTTTTTTTTTTTTCACAGTACATTTTTAAAAAAGAGCCTTTTTTTTATTGGATAGGATTGCTGATAGCTTATTACTGGTCATACAAAATTTCTATATTGTTATTAAATACATACTTATATTAGGTTGTTCGTAAAAATCATTTTACTTAACTTCTTGGGGACAAGCGATCGATATACGTGCTACTTCAGTTGCTGAAAATCCTTTATTATTCTGACCAGTTATATTTTATTGTAAAATTCACCATGTTTAACCCTTTCCGGCACGGGTAAAATCTGTTAGTAAAATGAGAAATTATCGAATGATCGGAATTCACAAACGATATATATATATATATATTGAAATTCTTAATTTAAGCTTTTATTTAATGTAAAAGTAAAATTTTATTAAAATATTGTTGGTGCCGTTTGCAAGTTTGGAATTAAAATTAGGTATCCCAGAGCGGGCAAAGTGTGCCGGATAGGGTTAATCGGAACACTTTCGCGATTTAATTGCAGGAAATTTTCTGTTTTGAAAAACCAATGGTTAAGGATTAAAAATTAAGCAAAAGGTTCTCACCGCGAAGGGATTACAGGTATGGATCGCGTACCAATAAAGATTGGAAACCACTATTCTATACTGTAGAATAGGATAATTTAGACATTAAATATTGGATGAGTAACATTAAATTTTAACATGTATTATTTCGTTTTTTCCTCCTTTTAATTTACAGCCAAACATTGCCGATGGCAAAATCTGTAAATCGGTTACTCATTTGGTTATTGACACGTTGAGTGCCACGGTGACTGTCACTGAGCTTTCCGTTTAAGTCGCGTCAGTCATCGATGACTTACTGTAAAATATGATATAAAACTAAAAAAAATGATATTGTTTTAAGTAGTTATTGAGAAAGTATAATCTTGTAATAAGTAAAAGTTAACCTTTAAATAATATTATCGGTCTCATAGATCAGAGACCTGCTTTCTCCAATTTTTATAGTTTAAGGATGTATTCGAAAAAAGGATTTTCCACCTTCAACCGCTCGAAATTTTCCGATACATTTTCAGAATCATTTTTATAAATAGAAACATGAAACTTGCTGGGGTGATTTTTGAAGTAATGTATAAGATGCCGTGTAATGTAATTTTCCCCGAAATTAATTAGAATTTGATTTATAAACAATTATTTTCTCGGTTCAATCATTTTTTCGTTCCCAGATCTCCAGGTTCGGAAATTTCTGTTCAAAATGGCAACTTTGACAACATTTTTTGCAATATTTTCTACATTTACAAAAATCGACAAACACGGCACATTAAGTACTTTCTAAATAAGAGATTTTGAAAGTTTGGTGCATTTGAGAGAAAAAATAAATTAACAAAATAAATTTGCAAATAAACAGTTTTGATCGGAATACACCTTTAACTCGCAATTTTCAGTTCAACTACAAACACTACCGAAATTTTGTATCGTTTCGAAATTTAATACTATCACCAGAGGCTTTTTAAATAGGTAAATGTTAATTATAGCAGTCCTCTACAAAAGGTTTAGTACAAAAACGGCATCCAATGAGTTAATCAAATCATGCCTTTTATTCATCTTTCTATCTTGCGGTATCACTGACCGCTTCACACTACTTACTTTACAATTTCTGTCACATCAGTTAAGGATTAAATAAATTTTAAATAAATTTTCAGTAATTACTTTTAAAAACATGTATTTTTTTTTTTTAGTTTTATATCATATTTTAAGCTGCCAGTCACCGGTCACATGGATAAACAGAATGTTCAGTGTCAGTCAATGGTAACTGACGTAACCCTCAACGTGTTAAATGGCTATATTTCCATATTACTGTACATAAGACATTTGGAAACTTCGTTTTACCTTTAATTATACATAAATTCGTCGACTTCACATATGCATGATATATTTTTGATTTTCCCTAACTTGTTGCACTTTCATTTAGACTTAAGATCAAAAATATATTCTATAATAAATTTCAAGAAAAGACCATGATAAACTTTAAAACTATGTAGACATTTTTAAAACGAAAAATCACCTTTAATGCACGCACCTGTTATCTCTTATCACGCTGAATTCTAAGGTGAAATTGCACTAAGCATGTAACGCTGATTCATTACAAAGGAAGTACTATAAGCTCATGAAGGATGCAAAAACGACCGTGTCATGAACTTATCATTCTCGTTAAAAAGAAATCTAGTTAATTTTTAATGTTACATATTTCTTTCAAATCTTGTAAAATTTTATGGGATTCCTGAACTGCAGTGCGTGAGTATACAATAATCTTAGTCTTTATCCTTTTGGCACGCTAGAACTTTTCATCCAAAGGAACTGTGAAACAGCACGCTATATAGCAAACGTTACCTTGCAAGAAGATACAAAAACTATTTACACTAGTTTCTTTATGATTTTGAATTTAATGGGATAAAAATTTTGATCTTCAAGTTTAATTTTTAATACTGTAAAGCGGAATAACGAAAGAAAAAGAGAAAGATGAAGATTAGCTTTTGGAAGTTTCAGTTTAAAATGAGATCTTAATTCTTTTTGTCAAACTTTCCGATCAGGGCCATCGCTAAGACTTTTTATTGGGGGGGGGGGGGGGGGGGAGAACCTAAAATTGCCAAGTCAAATTTCAATATTTGCCAACTCATTTTACAATTTTGCCAACTTACCACAATTAGAAAATGAATTATAGCCCGTATTTGTTAAAAGTTTAATAATATTCCCAATTAGTTTGGTAATTTTTGCCAATTCTATCAAAAATTGAAAATATATTATAATTTTTATTAAAATTTTAAAGAAAATTTGCCAACTAAGTTTGTGAATTTGCCAAGTGTAACAACACTCACAAATGTTTTGGGGGGGGAGGCTCCCTCCCCCCCTCTTAGCGAGGCCCCTGTTTCCGATACATTTTCTGACTCATTTTAATCATAAAAGCAGGATTCTTACAGACATGATTGTTGAAATGATTTGTAATCAAACGGTTCCTATGCTATTATTGCCTTAGATTATTTTGTCTTTTTTTTTTTTTTTTTTTTTTTTTTTGGAAAATATTGTTTTTACAGACAATGTAATACATTTATAAATAGTAGCGATAACACATCTATGAGTTGCTAATTTAGAATTGTGCAGGGCTCTGATGTCTGCTTTAGAGGATCCCTGTTTAACCCTTTCAGGGGCAAAAAAACTTTATTCGTAAAATAATGAAATTATTGACTGACATCAGAATTCATAAACAAATTTTTCAAAAAATTAAACCTACTTATCCATGCTTTTATAATAAAAGCAAAATTTTATTAAAATATTCTTGGTGCCGTTTGCCAATTTTGGAATTAAAAAAATTATATAAGTGACATACTCACACTAACACCGTCCCTGAAATAGTTAATTGAAATGGGCATAGGACAAGGTTGAAGCTAAGAAGGTGCTAGGTTGGGGAGGAGGGGGGTCAGCCCTCCCTAAAACTTGTTGAGGCTCTCAAGGAAAAGATTTCAAGGTCACTAAATTAATTTATGTTCTGAAAAACCAAATTAAATTCTGTTTAAAAATCGAGTTTTGAGGCCCTTTCACAGCTTTACAGAAATACTAAATTGTAACTAAAATAAGTGTTTCAACACACGCTCATCCTATCTGCACATATGAAACGAAACAAGATATTTAATAATTGCACTAGTTATACAATTTAATTTTTCATAATCCTATTCTTTTCATAGCATAAAATAAAGTTATAACAACAGTCTAATAAGAAACATAGTACCTACAGTGTGAGTGTGAATATGCACTAATTTATCTTTCTGCATCAAAGAGGTAGAGAATATGAACCCCCCATCCCCCTGTTATTCACTTCTCGCTACAGCCCTGGCATATAAATAGAAGAAGATTTTAACAATGCATACAAATTGTTTTCAACATTTTTCTAATACTACAGTGAAATTTAAATATTTTAACAAATGTGTATGACATTTTAGAACGGAATTATTCAGAAACTTTGTTTTCTGCTCGCAGCATCTCTTCATCTCTGCTGGACTTCATCATGAATGTATCGGATCAGCAGATGCAGCCTGCCTACGATGGATGCGACCGTAGGCAACGGATAAGGCGAAAGTTTCAAAACAGTAGTGAAATATCACACGAACAAGCAAATTGAGCATACAGTGCCATCTAGTATCCATATTTATCATTAAGGCTTTGAATCGGTGGACGATGTTGTTATTACTTTACGCTGGCAATTACAAGATCATTATAGACCAAATTAGGACCCTTGGCAAAACAAAATCCACGAAATAAAATATGTATATATATATATATATATATATTTTTTTTTTTTTTTTTTTTTTTTTTTTGCGGTGGTTTATGTTACACACTTTATAAATAAAAACATATTTAGTCTCAATCATATTTCTTCTCAATATTTATTTATTTTAAAACAGTTAAGAAAAATAAATTTTATTATTATTTTCAAAATCACCAAAGACATTTTAGTTAAAATTTCAAATTCCACAGAAGACAAGGGCTCTAACATTTCGCCCTTTCTCTTGTCGATAGCCCATGCACCAAAAGCTAAACAAAACAAAAACAAATTTTGCGCTTATTAAGCAACTCAAAAAAAAGACAAGTTGTAAAGAAAACTACATGAAACGAGAAATTGTAAATTTTACAAGATAATTTTGGAAAAAATTACTTTTAATTTCACTTAATATAGATGTGTGACTGTCACATAAGACATCGAGATAAGATATCTGCAAGAAAAAAGAAAAAAAAAATCTAAATGTTGCCTGTTTTTTGACGCATAATGTCAACTTAACCTTAGTGAATGAAAATATATTCTTACGTCTTTATTAGTTATTAAAATAACTAAATTGTAGATTCTCCGTATTCTCTCTTTTTTTTCTTTTAATTATTATGATTATGAATGTTTATGAATGTTCTATTTTAAAAAAGACAAAAAAAAAGTATGATTTTATCTTGCATTATAAAATGCCAAAGGGGAAGAAAAAAAAGCTTTCATCACTATGCAAAACTTTCTGATACTTCTACAGAAGTTTCATAATGCAAATCATAATTACATCATCGAAATTTATCAAGCTCACATTACTGCTGAAATGCTATCTTTACTTGTTACAAATTGTTCTACGGCTGTTCTAGATGATGATGATGAATGACTTTTAACTTTATCTGGGTTATCCAACGCCAGATAAAGTTAAAACTCTTTTAGCTTTAGAACATAAAACAATCTTAATTACAATTTTAAAGATAAAAAGAAGAAGCCTAGAGAGTCGACACTTTAGTTTCGATTTAGTTATTAATATAATTAAGGAAAATGTAAGTACAGATTTTATTTAGGCATTTTATTAACTCCTTCGGGACGACCATTGTTTACGGAATTTTTAATCTTTTATCAGCGGTTTTTAAAAGCGGAAATTTTTGTCTTTATCTGAATCGGGAAAATGAGCGGAGTTTTATAAGGCAAATTTTATGGTAAAATTTTACTGATGAGAATAATCAAGAATTCTAAGCATCTTACGCGGCGCGTACGGGTCGCTCCAGAATTCTCCTCGCTAACAAGTCTATGGACGCAAAATGTATTCGCTTATTTAAAATATCTATACGAGAAATTAATATTTTAAAGACTTTTTTAAGTGTGCTTTCCTTGAAGGATTCCTCCCTTTTTCCCTTAGTTTTCCAAAATACAGTCGACTCTCGTTAATTCGAAATCGGATAATTCGAATCTTCGTTTAATTCGAACTAAGCATGAAGTCCCGAAAATTTCAATGGTAGAATAACGTTAAAAATTTTCGTTAATTCGAACTCATTTTCTCTTGACTTCGTTTAATTCGAACTATCGAGAATTCCTATTCTCCATTTTTCTTTTCTTTCTCGCGGATTTCAGACTATTTAATTAACTTTCTTTCTTTGATTTTTGTGAAAATTGTTCCGAACGAGTATACCTATAATCCAATGCATTTGATAACCATTTTCTTAGTGTCCCTTCTGTCCATCAGTAACGCTTTAAATTTTTCTTCCATTGTGCTTATTTCTAATCTTTTAATTAGTTTATGTATTTATACATTTTAATTTAATATTAAGTCATATTCTAATGATAACAGACGAAATAAATTAAAAAAATACTATAACATTAATTCCTTTGTAATAGCACCATATTAAGCATGTTTTTATTTCATATTTTCCATAATTCGAACTTCGGATAATTCGAACATTTCTTGTAGTCCGGACGAGTTCGAATTAACGAGAGCCGACTGTACATCTAAAATCTATGTTTAATTTCATATTTTTTGTGGATGAATTCGGCATAGATTTTATAAATATTTTGAGAGCTTAGAATTAAAAAGACATCTTTTAAGAAGAGGACTGAGAGAAAAAAAAGAAGTTAAAAATATTAATTTCTCGGGGAGATATTTTAAATAAGACAAATACATTAAACGCTCATAGACTTAACATTAGTGAGGAGAATTTGAAGATGAGCAGACATAATACTAATTTTACGTCATTAATAAAAGTATGGTTATAATTGATAAATATCGGAATGATAGTAGCAAAATATTTCCATTTTGCAAACGGCTGAACAGTAAGCGATTACAATGCTCAAAATGCCAACATTAGAACTTGAAAAGAAAGATATTCAGTTATCTCTCGTTAACATAACACTGTCAGTCAAAAATGCTCACGTGTCGAACTATTTAATAATCAAATATCTTTCCACAATTAAAAATAATAATAATAATAAAATAAAGAATGTTATCATAAATTCGCGAATAATTGATAAGATTTTAGATAGAAATTCAAACGAAACAAGTAAAATTAAAAAGATTTATTTTAAATTAACCTAATTACTTTTATTAGATTTATAGTAACTTTCTTTTTTATATTGGTAATAGCAGAAGTTAAAAATTATGAAAAAACTTTTAAGATCTAATTAGTAATTGAAATTCATGTTACTAATTTAATAGGGTAGAATTATGATTATATGGCTGATCATTTTATCATTTTAAGCAGTTATAACTTCTAATTGTTTTCTCTTATATTATTATTAGTACATGGGTAAAATAAAGTTCTTGAGATGCAATTTATGATAATTCAGCAAAATTCGGGAATAACTTCGCTTTGTCACTGGAGATGAAGATACAATGAATCACACAAAAATAAAGTTGTTTTACCCCGTGTTAGGGATATAAAAAAGGAGAAATTTTAATTGGAGAAAAGAGAAACACAAAAATTTTTAAGTAAATCAAATAGGGTTTTGTTTATTAAGTATTTTTTAATTTTTATGGGCATCATCCGCAAGTTGATTCGATCATTTGTGTAAAGTTAAGACAATTTTTATGATTTACAAATGGAAAATTATGTGGATAGTAGATGTGAAATGGGTGCTTACAAAGTGGAAATTTATGCAGGCTTTAGTGCAAGTAAAATAGGTTTTTGCAGCAACAACTGATAGTCATTCACAAAAATTGGGAAGGTTTTTATTCTACTACTATAAATGAATATCCGATAACCCCCCCCCCTTCCCCACCCCGAAAAAAAGTTGTTTTACCGTGTTTATTTTATGGAGGGGAAGGGGGCATATTAATCCCGGGGCAGAAGAACTCAACTTTTTTTTAAATAATCAACACTGTAAAAAACAACGATTAACGGAAGATTTAACAGAAGTATTACTGGTAATCTGGGCGCCAGTACTATTTATTGTTTTTTAACGGAAAAATTCCGAAAAATATTCCGTTTTTTTTTTTTTTTTCGAGTTTTTACGGAAATTTCTCCGTTAAAAAACAGTAATAGTACTGGCGTCTAGATTACCAGTAATACTTCAGTAAAATCATCCGTTTTTTTTTTTTTTTTTTTTTTTTTTTTTTTTTTACAGTGAAGTGGACTATATTTTAATCAAATAGCAGTGACCGCAAGTCGATGCTATCATTTGTTAGAAAGTTACTGCAAATTTTACAGTGAATACAATGTTCAAAATTATACTTTATGGTCGAGCATAATTTCATTATATACCTACATATTAAAACTGTTTTATTTCGGGGAAACTCATTTCTGGTACCAAAATGAAGTTATCCTAAATTTTCAAGAACGACCACCAGTTGTTGCTGCAAAAAGCTATTTTAGTGCACTAAAGTACAATTTTCGACTTTTCATTCATAAAACCTGTCGGAACTTTGTTGCAAAGAGGCATATAGACTTGGTATCGTTCGATTCATAATAAAACATACATAAAAACGGTATCCCACTTGACCTACTTAGAGCTATTCACAACTGTTCTGTTCAACAAGCACAAAACGTCTTGACACACTAACAAATTAATTTTTTACTAAAAAATATAAAATTAGAAAGCCTGACTATGGAAACGATTTGGAATGGAACTGAACTTTCCAATTTTTTTTTCAATAAATTACCTATTGAGTTATAAGCGTTTCCGATCACGTAACAAACACGTTTTTGCTGCAGTTTGAGTTATTATTCTTCTTTTCCTCAGAATTCTATTCAAAGCACTCGGTTTAACACAGTTTTTTTGAAAAATCTATTGTAATTGAGAAAAAAAACAGGAAAATAAGTGTGATTAGATAGTTTCTGAACAACAATACCTTCTATATTCATGCATTTCTGAAAGTAAATAAATTAAAACTTATGTCATAAAGTTGTCCTTTTTGATTTAAGAGCAACCTTAAACATTTTTTAAACAACTTTATTTTTTGGGAGGACTTTTCGAAACTTGATTTCTTGTGCCAAAGCAAAGTTCTTCCCAATTTTTGGTGGATGGTCACCAAATGTCGTATATTACTCAATTTTTAATTTGATTTACCTGTACTATATTGCGCGATTTTAAACTTGAGTTTTGCGATTAGTTTACAAAAAGCTATTAAATTGTGCGGCCCCTTCGCCCTCATTTTAATTAAGTATAGGAATCATATTATCTTGAAATGTTCCATTGTGAAATAAACTCGAACTAAAAATGAAAAGTTATACATATTTTTTCCTGGTATCAATTTTGATCAAATGTAAAATAATGCAAAATCGAGGCCAATATGTTCTTTGGGAAACAAATTGTTCCAGTTATTCATTTTTACCTTATTTCTACAAAATCGACTAAAAAAATGATTGGATTGTAATCGAAATTACCAATTGATTTGATAACTTTGAATGGGAATATCGTGATCAAAAGTAACTTTTCTATTTATTTAATTTTTTTCCAGATATTTTATTAAAAGTTCTAATATAAACAAAACAGTAACTAGATTGGAAAATACAACATCCATGTGTAACAATCTACATAATATTTTACGTTCTCATTAAAAATAAAAATTAAATTATCAAAATGGGAAATCCAATATACTAAAGAGGATAATATTTGTTTTAGATATATTCCCGCATTTCACAATGTTATACGAAAAAGAAAATATAAAGTGGGAAAGTAAAATGTATTCTCATAACATATTGAATTTCCTATATCGATAATTGAATTTTTACTCTATATGTGTGTTTTTACACATATTTCAACAGTTCGAAATATTTATAACGTATATTGTCATTTTCAGTTTATAAATTGGAAAATTCCTCTACAAATAAAACACTGAGATGGACGCCATATTGCTAACTGCTCGGTTTTGGTATGGTTTTAGTAGATCATTGATGATGACTATATTTTATTACAATCAGGACTCATCTTAAAATATTTAGTATATTTAAATGCATTTTATCAATTTTTTTTCACATAATTTAGCGTATTTTAATTTTAATTTCCTGCTATAGTATCAATAACTATTTTTGATTGTATTAAACTGTTTTGCTATTTTTTCAAATTTTTGAATACAGTAATATTTTTCAATTAGATAGGAAAAAAGACGCTGAAATCCAGAAACTTTCACACATACATTCTTATTTAAACTTTAAGGCCCCTGTCCTTGGCCAAGGAAACGCTCGCAAGCTAATGCTATTCCTATGGGAAAGCATTTTTCTAATAATTCTTTCGCATTTTGACATTTTTGATTTTTGATTTTTGATTTTTTTTTTTTTTTTTTTTTTTTTTTTTTTTTTTTTTTTTTTTTTTTTGCATTGGATAGCTGAGGTACATGCCGACAGCGCACCTTTTTTACTTTTTCGATTTTGGTTGCAGATATTTTTTACAAAGTTAGTTTCACTTTCAAAACCGGTTTCTATACTGAAAGTGCTTTTAAAAAAATATCTGCAACCAAAATCGAAAAAGTAAAAAAGGTGCGCTGTCGGCATGCACCTCATTTATCCAATGCAAAAAAAAAAAAAAAAAAAAAAAAAAATCAAAAATTTCAAAATGCGAAAGAGTTATTAGAAAAATGCTTCCCCATAGGAATAGCACTAGTTCGCGAGCGTTTCCTCGAGCGAGGACAGGAGCCTTAAACGACCCTTATTTGAAAAAATTTCGAAATTGCTCCTTACTTCACATACGATATGTATGGCTAATAAATATATAATCTATTGCCTTAGCAATAATGAATGAAAACAAGCACATATTTTCGTTTTATATAAGAACGAGTTAAAATTTAAGTTCCTCCTAAAATGCAAAGGTAACTGTGTATTTTATTAAGCATACTTTTTATTCAATGATAAAAAGTACGCTTCGAATGAGGGTGACTCTCAAGCTTATTAATTTAATAAGCCTATTTATTTATTAAGCTTATTAATTTATTAAGCATATTAAGCTTACATCGTTAATAAGCTTAATTAGACATCATTTCGTTTAAAATTACTGTATTTCCAACTAATAATAATGAAATATTTCCAGTTCCAATAAGTAAAATGCATAAATAATTATACTAATAAAAAAATATACAAATTTTAATTGCTAAAAGATGCAAATTAAAAATTTAAAAATTGTTTATTCAACTGTTTACATGTTTTGACAATATCCGAGTCATTTTCGAAACAGATAAATAAAAAGCGCAAAAGCTTAATAAAAATTCCTATATTTTTTCAAACAAGATGTTGTTTGAAATTTAAGTAAGGATATTTGAAATTTTCAGGATCTCAGCGTCTTTTTTTCCCTTTCTAATTAAAAATTCTTCAAAAATATCACCGTATTCAAAAATGTGAATGAATGGTAAAATAATTTAAAGCATTTAAAAATAGTTAGAGAAACTTTTTATGCGATTACCACATACTCCAGATTACACAGCAAAACATCATGCATTTTGTATATAGATTAAAATAAAGTAGCTACTTCTAATGCGTTTTCTGCTCCAATTCCTAAATTTAAAAACAGTTATCTTCTACCCCTCTCATGTGCATGTGTATGTGCGTAATATTTGATATATTTCTTATGTGCCATTTCCTAATTTCCTAATCATTTTTATTATTATTATTTCGTGCTTATGTAATGAAACAATTGAATTTAAGATATATATATATATATATATAAACATCATATATATATACATCAAACATAATACATAAAACATATATATATACATCTGAACATTCATGCATTTCAGAATAAAAATTAATCCAAAAATGTGTCAGAAAATAGCTTCTTTAGACATTCTTTTGATGTTTACTGTACCTTATTTTTTCATAATTGCAAACAATAGCCATCGATACAGGAAAGTTGATTCATGTTTTCAATTTTTTTAATATTCTTAGTTAAGCTTTTATTTTTTAAATTTACTTTTTATTTTTTATTTTTTTCTTTGTAATAGTAACAAAAACAAAATGAAAACTAGTAGTAGAAAAGCAATTTTTCAGCATAAAACATTATATTCAAGATAAAAAGTGATAAAAAAAAATAGAAATAATCAAAATTTTGGAATTTTTTTTATATCAGCTTTTCTCGCAATGTCGATTGAAGGAAATTAAAATCTCCTGACACAGATTTCGAAAGTTAGATTGAAAATCGATAGCAAATTTACCTGTCTGATTACTTACTATTTCGTTTAAACGTTCAATACTAGAAGAAAACAATCTGATAAATGGATACAAACTACGAATAAGTATAACATTCTCTTTTTGATGTGAAAATGAACTTATTTATAAAATAGGTCAAACTGCATAGAAATAGACAAATATAAAACAATGGATATTTTCAACATGTTTTATTTGTATTCGATGTTTTATTAAAGTAGTTTTTGAAATCAGAATATTAAAATCTAAAGTTATGATTAATATTTTTGAAGGTGAAGAATACTGTAAGTAACGCATTTTCTTGTCGATATTTTGCAACTGTGCAATCGCATAAAAAAAAGAAAAGAAAAGAAATAGTTTTATGTTAAGTTTCTCTTTTAAAATATAAATATCCTCTGAAATTGTTTTGAATACTAATTATATTTCAATATTTGTAATCGTTACATCCTAAAATCGATTATATCTCGAATTACTCATTAATAATATTCATAATTTATTTTAATGAAATTTTAATATTTATTAAATATGTTCTCATTATCCGTCCTATCGCTGCTGGTTATACTTAAACATTCTGTAGACTCACGAAATCATTTTATGCATGAAATTTTTAAATTGCATTAAATTAAGTGTCATATAAAATCGAATATTTTATAATCGATGCTCAATGATGCCTACTTTTACCTGACTCTTGTTTCTTGGAAATTAGTTTAAAACGACAATTTATCGCGAGTTTCCTAAAGGTCATCTTTGTTTAAAGAAAAAAGAGCAAATGTGTTCGATTTCATTCCTTTGATTAAAACCACTTGAAACTTATACAAAATTGAGAAAAATCTTTGAAAATATGTCATAAAGTAAGCGAGTTTGGTTTAAATGTTTATGCAGTTGTGTAAAATTTATCATAATGTTGAAACTTTTGCTGTTATCAGGAAAGTTATCCTTATATTATAAATTACCCTCATCCGTTGCTAAAAATTATAACTATTATCAGAAGCAATAATAATAATAATAATAATAATAATAATAATAATAATAATAATAATAATAATAATAATAATAATAATAATGTGGTCAAAGTTACATAAAAAAATAAAGTAAAAAAAAAATTGACTTTAAAAATAAAATATAAAACTTAATGATGTATTAATATTTTGTGAAAACATGGACATAGATTAACAAATTAATAAATAAATAAAATATTAATGTTAATGATATGAAAACTTAGTAAAAAAAATTTTTTACTATTTATATTGGTTTTTTAAGTATATAAAACTCAAAGAAAATTTTTATTTTCATTTTATCAAATGCGCGAAAATCAAAGTGACCTGAATTTTATGTGTGAAATTAATTAGAAAACTGACATTAAAACAAAATTACAATCTTAAAATTTTTTAAATGTTAAATGTGGTTTAAAATTTTCCAACAAATTTTAAATTGTCGCTAAGAATTCTACAAGAAGACAAGGCGCGTTAGTGTCTATAGGAGAGTAAAATCACACGGCGCATATATATATGAGATAAAGATACATTGACCATATTATATGTCGCATGTTTTCGAAGCATTTATTATCAAAATGAATTTATGAAAATTATGTTTATTTAGGTATTGTTTGCCTTGTATACCGAAAATAATTGGATATTTCGTCGAGTAGAAAATATAGCAGATTTTGAAATACGATTATTGTCTACATATTGGACTATTTTACTCAGAATTACTATAAAAAAATATCTAATTTTACCCCATAAAATATGCACCAGCATGTTGCCTCCAACTTTATGGAATAATCCAACTTACATAATTGACATTATTTAAACTAATATAATTTGTTACTACATGTTAGTGTAATGTAACACCATTTATATCGTTTAAATTATTCGTTAAAATGGAAGCAGCAAGGTTGTCATTAATTTTATAGAGCAACGTTAGATATATTTTTTACTATGTTCTTACTATATTTCTTTTCTTTTTTTTGGGGGGGGGGCTTTTTTTTCACTCTCCCTTCCTTCCCCCTTAAAATAATATTAATTCTATTCCATGCGCATTCAGGAACAAATGCATAAAGTATAATAATAAAACTTTATGTTTGCATCTGTGACATTTTCTGAAAACACCATTACAGTTTCCTAAATTTTCCCGATTTTTGAAATTTTTGTGATTTTTTAATAATTTTTAGTGTTTTTTTTTTTTTTTTTTTTTTTTTTTTTTTCTTTGCGTTCAGGATAATTCTTTAACATTTGGGAAAAAAAATCCGGTTTTAATTTTTTAACTTAATATAATAAATCTGCGAATTTTGAATTTTTAGGAAAATTTTATACTTTTTTAAAAATGTTTTTCGTTCCATTGTGAATGTTAGACATACATAGAATATGTCTGGTTTCAATTTAGTCGAATATGATAAATTCTGCCTTTTGCAACCTCAAAAGCTTTCGCGAAATTTTTAATTCGATTTTTAACAATTATGGACTGGTTTGCAGCATTTTTTTTTTCTTTTTGACATTTTAAAAAAGGATCTCGCTTTTATTAGTCGATTAGCCTTTTATTGAATATTATAAATTTTGTCCACTGCAATTTTATAATTTTTTTGTTGCGAATTTTTTAAGTGATTTTTAATGATTTTCAACATTTTTTTTTTCTCCAAAACAGAAAAAACACTCATGCAAGTTTTCTACTGCCTTGATTATATCAAAATTGGGCGAATTCTTAATCGGTTTTAATAACGCCAAGAACGAGGCTGAAAATTTTAATTTAATCTGGATCAAAATTAAAAAATTACAATAAAATAAGCTTCGTTTGATTCGAGACCGGAACGACCATTATACTGTCGAATACAGTGCTGACCACAACCTAGATGACCAGTTAGTAATAACAAATATAAATTACAAAATTAAATAATGAACGATTTTCCGAAAGTTTTGTGTAAGCGGCAACATTTATAGCACTTTGTAATTTGAAAGTTCTTTATCTTCTGCATTAGAGTCACCTTTTGACAAAAAGTAGAAATTTATTAAATAAAGAGGTGAATTTTCTTTCTTTCTTCTTCCTCTTTAATTATCGATTCATCATCATTTGTTTCATCTTTCGTTGGTATCGATCTGTCATTTTTAACACTTATCGACGGTTATCGTACTCCATGATCAGCGGAACTATTGGGGTAGGGGTGAACGCCACACTGACGAGTAAAGGTGTGATCACGCACTCTCCTACGGCGAGTTTGGGAGCGTGAGTGGTTCCTAAAAGAATCATTCCGTGCCACACGCACCACAACTCTTGAAAACACAGTGGAGATCTTGAAGAATTTGAAGCCTGGCTCGACTTTCTTGCGTGTCATGCAGTGGCTCAGAAACGGACACCTTTTATCTTCCCAAGGCTTCTAGGTGTGCTGAAGAATAAATGTTTAGTCACCTCCCTCCCCCCCCCCCCCCCTGCACATTCTTTTGGAAAAGCATTAGCATAATTTCATTCTAATTTTGAGTCAAGAACATGAGTTGCAGTAATGTACACAGCATAAACAGAGGACTTTATTCGCAAAAATAATGTGCCTTCCTATACCCTGGTGTTTTTTGTTTTTGTAAATTCCATTTTTCTTTTACCTTATGCCTAAGGGGCTGTAGAAAAATGAAGTCACATATTTTTTCAATATTTTGATCCCCCCCTCTCTTCCTTTGTCACAAATTGTCACACTTTACCTTACCTCCCCCCCCCCCTCTTTCACATGTCACGCTATATTACGTAAACATAGCTTGTTGTTGAGAAAAGCTTGTTGCACTACGTTATAGATCATATTTTAAATTTTATCTTTAAACTTTAACTATGTATTTTAATAACAGTTGTAAGCTTAAAATAAAAGTGATTCATTTACTAATTTTATACGAAATAACAGGTTAAAAATAACAAACATAATTAATATACAACAATAATAAAATATTAATATGAAAGAGCAATTGAAAGCAGTAGAATTTTAGAATTTGAAATGGAATTTAATATTTTTGGCTTTAAATCTTATCTTTACTTTATGAACATAAACTACTTTGATTTCAAAATGACTTCAAAATTCAATCTGCTGATTTTTAACCAAAATGTGTGATATTGCCTTTTTTCTTACCTCCTCCCAGCCCCTTGTCATAAACTATCACATTTTCACGAACCCAACTCCCCCTTTTCAAGACTAACATTATTTTGGACGGCCGTATTATATGGGCCATTTTCACCATTCGCTTACATTTCATGGTAACGGACTTGACAAGTAACGGATTTGACGTTTCAAATAAAGCTAAAAAAAAACTATTAAAATGAACTAGCTAGTATACTTTCTAACTTAGATAATAATACACATACCTTCTGAAACTATTTAGTAAACAATATTTAAGGGTGTATTTCGATTCAAACTGCTTATTTTCCGATTTATTTTTGAATTCATTTTTGCTCTCAAATACACCAAATTTTCAAAATCTCTTATTTGGAAAGTACACAAGGTGCCGTGATTGTCGATTCTTTGATAAATGCAGAAAATATTACAAAAAAAGCAATCAAAAACCGCATCTCCAACCGATTTTTCCTAGCGGGAGATCTGGGAACGAAAAAAAGGGTCATACTGATAAGGTAATTGTCTATAACTCAAATTCTAATGAATTGAGCGTAAAAAGACATCACACGGCACTTCATACGCTCCTTCAAGAATCACCTCAGCAAGTTTCATTTTTCTACTTTTAAAAATATGTCTGAAATTGTATTGGAAAATTTCGAGCTGTTGAAGGTGGAAAAGCGTTTTTTCGAATACGCCCTTAATTACAAAAGTGCAAAAATCATTATTTTAATATTAAAATTTACGGTAACAGACTTGACAGTGAAAAAAAATACCAACTTGATAAAAGTTTATTCTTGCCACTATTAGATCGCTTCACAATTGAAGAGTAAAAAATGGCAAGTAGTAATTGCGTGAATATGTTTAACTATATCGCCGAATATTTGCTGCTAACTCTAGGCAGAATTAGAAACCTATTTTGACTAAAATAATCACAAGGTAACGGACTTGACAAAAAGTGAGGGACGAAAGATTTCTGGTAATTTCTTAAAGATAATATCTTTTGTAATAATTTTTTTCATTAATATAGAACCCTAACAGTTCATATTTAAAATAGTTAAACCTTTTATTTAAATAAGTTAGCTCAAATTAAAAAAAGAAACACAGTTAAATCATAAAACTTGGAATGGGGCAAGCATTTTTGCTTAGAATCAAAATTTTAAAGATTTATATTTCAAAAATTTTTATTGATTTTTTTTTTAATTTTCATGTTAGAAATGTTCAGTACGATCTATTTTGGCTAATGCATAGCTCAAATCAAACTTTAAACATTAATTTATGTTTGAATTTACATGAAATACACTACAATTTTATATTATAAACAAAATATTTCCTAATAAATATATAGTCTTCGGATCCCACACAGAACTTACTTCGCATATTTTAGATTGAGGGTTGATTCTTACATTCTTCTTCCAGCGATAAACTCTACAAATGGAACAAATTTACTTTTAGGGGTTCTTCTTCTTCTTCTTTTTTTTTTTTTTTTTTTTTTTTTTTTTTTTTTTTGTGTGTGTGTGTGTGTGTGTGTGTGTGTGTGTGTGTGTGTGATTCAAATGACTCAGGGTCCTTCTGCGCAGTACCCATAGGTGCGCAGTACCCATAGGTGCCATTTCCCGGATTTTTTCATAATTACGCTTAATATTAAAACTTGGCGTTATTATTCCAGGGCACCTTATAATTTATTTATATTTTTTGTTTTTTAATTGCTAATTTTTGTTTATTTCTATTTTTCAGGCGCATGTTTCCTACTGTCAGGGCATCATTTTCTGGTGCAGATCCTCATGTGAAATATGCTGTACTTATGGACATTATACCTGTAGATAACAAAAGGTATAGGTACGCATATCATCGGTCATCGTGGGTAGTAGCTGGCAAAGCTGATCCTCCCTCACCCTCAAGACTTTATCTTCATCCAGACTCACCCTTCTCCGGAGATCAGCTGAAGAAACAAGTGATATCCTTTGAAAAAGTAAAGCTTACCAACAACGAAATGGACAAACAGGGACATGTAAGTTTTTTTCCAGGCATACTCTTGTTGTTACTTACACTGTAAAAAATTTGACCCTTTTGCTGCATCATCACCACCCATCACATTTAATAGAAAACGACTACTTCATCCTATTATGGAACATTCTCATGGATAAAAAGAGAGAGATTCTATAAAAGCAGGGGAGCGGCGATGCAGCAAAAGGGTCAAACTTTTTACAGTGTAGCTTACTCTTTTTTGACCCAAATGACGCAATTATGTTAACTAGATATTCAGCCATAAATAGTCATATCATACTATATTATCAATCCCATTGAAATATGAACCGACATTGCCTTTCATAATAAATATTACTATATCATATAGTGCAATAAGTAAAAAGAATTCTTAATAGGATAATTTTCTTTGTGCTATCCACTGTAAAAAATTTGACCCTTTTGCTGCATCGTCACTCCCCCGCTTTTATAGAATATCTCTCTTTTGATCCATGAGAATGTTCCATGATAGGTTGAAGTAAACGTTTTCTATAAAAGCGGTGGAGTGACGATGCAGCAAAAGGGTCAATTTTTTAACAGTGCGGTTTACCCGAAAAAGGATTAAAGGCATGTGATTAAAACTGTGTTTTCTCGATTTCGCACCAAAACATGTTTACTATAAAAAGTGCAATTTGTTTTATGCATTTATGAAGCTTAACAAAGAAATCGGCAAAAAAGAACATGGAAGTTTTTTCTAACATAACTCTCTTCTCTGTTTGTTGTTCGAAATGACACAATTATTTCAATTATATTTTCAGTTACCGGTGTTATATCATACTATAATATGGATTCACATTGAAATACGAGACATTGTTTCTTCTCATGGCAGATATTACGTTTCCAATCAGTGCCATAAGTAAAAATATTTGTTTTTCTGCAATACTTCTCCCTTTTTTATGTAATCTAACAAAAAGGACCAATCGCATGCAATTAAAACTATATCCTATATTTTCTTGATATCCTATTTACCTACATCTTATATTTTCTTGATTTTTACCAGGATACGTTTAATGTAATATGTTTAAAATTAAGTTAACACTGAAGTTTATCTATATAATCTAAATGTCGAAAAGGGATTTATTATAGCAATAGCAAAAGAAACAGCTTCTTTGAACCGCCATTTCTAAAAGGGGCCAATTGAGGCCTAACAAAATCGGGAAGATTTTTTTTTAAATTAATATAATATGTGGTTATAAAAACATCATAACCCCCCCCCCTCCACCCCAGGTGGATATTTTCCCCCAAGACCCCACATATCGTAGGTCAAGCCCTACTGTCCAATTAACACTAGAACGCCGGGAAATTTTACACAACTTTTATAAAATATATTTAACACCAGAAAAATAATTTGAAATAATTTAGTTTATTTGTTGAGATCATTTTATCGCAACTCATGTATAACTTATTTCTTTAGGATTTTTCTGGTTCGAATCTACAATTAGTCCAGTAATCGGTGTCGAATTGACACCTTCTCGGCGTTCTAGTGTTAAGATCGAAATATATCTAATAATACAGACTTTATCATGTTAGATTCATTTTAGAAACTTTATAACTCAATAAACTGCAATTCTAAACACGTATTTTTAGCGGATACAAGCGGTTTTTCCTCGAGTGGCAAAGATATATATTCTGACACATCTATCTGCAATTTTCTATATTGTACGTAATACAAAGACACCAAAAAATCTAGTTAAAATCCAAGTAGAAAACTGTTCTATATCAATCTACACCGAATGAAAGTTTAATTGAGGCCTAACAATACCGGAACTAGCCTATTATCATAAGAAATAATAGTAATCCATAAATAAGCAAAATTTTCATTTAAAAGGGAATACAGCAAGAAGATACATTAATCTAGATACAAAATAAATGTTAGCAACTTTTTGTTAAACCTGGCGTTTCTTTTCAGTTATTAGAATCTGTAATAATCTGTAAGATATAAACTGCAGCGTCCGCTGTGATCTGCACTGTTTTTGGTGCATGAAGATTAACGTAGCTTCAATACAGTTTCTTTTGGGGGGAGGGGAAGGGTGGGGGAATAGAAATCAAATACGCAGTTCTGCCTCTCCAAGATTCGAGCTTGTGTACATAACAATAGCAGATTTGCTACATTCTATTAGAAAATAAATTAAAATTAAGTTAAATAATTTTACGAAGGAACATTTAAGGCAAGTAATTTTATTTTTAGGATCCCCCAAAATTTTCTCTTCAGATGGATTGTTTCATATATTCCACGACTTCTTGACAAAATTTCAGAGGCAGATGTAAAATCTTGTCCCCAATGCTTACTCACCTCTGAAGATGTGATAGTCATAGGTACATCTCTCTTTTCCTTTGAGATAAGGAACAGACAATTTTTCTCAGCACTGGTTCATCAGTTCTACTACCTTTAGCCCCTGAAAAAAAATCACACTATAACCAACAAGTAATTTCTTTTCTTAGCCGTTTCTTTTCAACTTTCATCAACGTCAAAAACTCTTTGCACGTAAAGACAAAGACATGCTTTTGTCCGCCGCGAATTTTCTTTCTTTTTTTAATTTTATCTTCGCGTGTCTGATTCAGATCCAACTGTCAGCAAATAAGATAACATGGTTTGACGGCCAGCACTTTGTTTTCTGGTCTGTCTCTCTGGAAGTGAAGACACCGTACGTTTGTTTATTTGATTCGTGGGTAGTATTTCCTTTGTTTAGGCCACTATCTTAATAGACCACCATACAGAGAATTCTTAACTTGTTTCCAACCCTTTGTTTTCCCTGCCGCTCCCGGGGGTTTCCACCAGATTGTAGTGGATGCGAATCCAGGAAGTGTTGAACCTTTCGGTTGGGGTAATAAAGATAAAACTCAACCGTGTGCACGGAAATTTAATTATGAAATGTATTTTGTGGCTTTAGATATCTTATCCGTCAAGCGTAGGCCATGTTACTCTGTTGAAAGCATAATGATGGAGCATGGGGATGACGATCTCAGAGAAAAATAGTCATAATTATACTCGGTCTAATGATTTTGTGAGATAATATGGTGCAAATGATGTTTGGCATTCCTTAAGGGTGTATTTCGATTCAAACTGTTTATTTTCAGATTTATTTTTGAATTCATTTTTGCTCTCAAATACACCAAACTTTCAAAATCTCTTATTTGGAAAGTACACAAGGTGCCGTAATTGTCGATTCTTTGATAAATGCAGAAAATATTGCAAAAAAATCAATCAAAAACGACATTTCGAACCGATTTTTCCCAAGCGGGAGTTCAGGGAACGAAAAAAAGGGTCATACTGATAAAGTAATTGTTTATAACTCAAATTCTAATGAATTGAGTATAAAAAGACATCACACGGCACCTCAACCGTTCCTTCAAGAATCCCCTCAGCAAGTTTCATGTTTCTACTTTTAAAAATGTGTCTGAAATTGTATCGGAAAATTTCGACCTGTTGAAGGTGGAAAAGCGTTTTTTCGAATACACCCTTAAACTGATAACCATTTGATTTGGAACAATCTATGTAAGGAAGCGATAATAGAGTGTGCGTAAACATTTTCGACTTTTCCAAATAAAAGTATCCATCTTCATGGATAGGAGTGTAGTGGAGGATATGCGCAGATATATGCGCAGATACCTTCTGAATTTTTTTAGGAAACTCCTTATATCCTCTGTTTTTCAAATAAAGCTATGGCGTATACTTAAAGCATACCAGAGTTTATTTCAGGGGGTGGCCCGAGGGGGACCCTCCCTGGAACAGTGAGATGTCGCCCCTGAAAGATTTGCGATTTTGTGTTTTCAATTGTCAAAAACTCTTCAATGTCCTCCCTGGAGTCACAAAAATCATCTGAATTCGACCCTGGGCATAACGTTCATGATGTTGGCATATACTAGAGATCTGCATGGGTCGGGTTCGGGCCGATTCGGCCCTTTTTTCGAGTTTTTTTTTTCTTTGCCGGGCCAAGTCACTAATCTTTACGGGCCGGGCCCGGTTAGGGCCTTACTTTTCTGGAGTATCGGTCCGGGCCTAACTTATTTTTCCCGTACGAAGCCGAGACTGATATCATTCTTCTTAGTCTTCACGGACCAAAATAATCAGTTCCGGTTGAATCATCCCGAATGAAAATCGTTTTATTGACGCGGCCAAGTCTGTTCAAAAATTAGTAAAATTTGGCTTGGTCCAAAAGTTTTTGCAAAACAGGAATATGCTTTTAAGTCGTCATTATTCTACAATTAAACATTAGAATTTATTCTTTTTAAAGAATCGTAGTTTTCTAATTGTTAATTATTAATGCACACACTACACAAATTATTCCATATGCACTGGTTCTTTAAAAAACACTTTATTAAAAGGAATGACACTCACTCGCAGCTCACTGCTGCATTATCGTCTGCACTTATCTCGAAAACAACTTTAGAATAAAAACAGAAAAAACACTTCACTTCTCTTCAGTTTCCCAACACTGACATTTTAATTTAGGTAGCACGGTACGTCTGCTACATGGAACATACCGGCCCCCATTGACATTTTTCACATTCAATAATAACTCTTTTTTTACTAAGTACACTAATTACACAAATAAATACAAAAGGTCACTATATATGTTACTTAAATATAAAATTGAAAGAAAAAACAATATAACACTCACACACATATATATATATATATATATATATATACATTTTTTTTTTTTTTTTTTTAAGTACTATGGGTTTCAGGCATAGGTAAAATACATATTTTACTAATCGATCTTTTAAAAATTCCATTCTGAGTTTTTACCTGAACTACGCGAATTTTCTTATCGTTACCGTAATATACTTCAATAATTCTGCCTAAAGGCCACTTATTGCTTGATATATTTTCCTCTACTAACAACACTAGATCTCCTATTTTTACATTATCCTTTTCAAATCTCCACTTACCCCTCTGTTGTAATTCACTTAAATAATTATGGTGCCATTTGCGCCAAAAAAGTTGTACAATTTTAGTTATTCTTTGCCATTTTTTGAGGCGATTTTCTCTTATATTGGTTAAATCAGGCTCAATAATGACATTTAATGGTCTGTTTATAAGAAAATGAGCTGGAGTTAGGACTCCAAAATCATCTGTGTCATCTGATAATGGACTCAAAGGCCTCGAATTTAATATTCCCTCTATTTGTATCACTACTGTAAGAAATTCCTCATAAGTGAGATTAGCACCTCCCACAATTCTCTTAAAATGAAATTTAAAGGATTTTATTGCGGCCTCCCAAAGACCCCCGAAATTGGGTGATCTGGGGGGAATAAATTTCCACTCAATGCCTTCACTAGACAAATATGCTGCTAATTTCTCATCAGGTTTTCTTACTAATTCATAAAAGACCCTAAGTGTTTTATCTGCCCCAATAAAATTTTTTGCATTATCAGAATACAATTTGGCACATTTACCTCTGCGTGCTATGAATCTTTTCAGTGCCGCAATAAATGATTCGGAAGTTAAATCTGAAACAATTTCTATGTGTATAGCCTTAAATACAAAACAAACAAAAATACAGACATAAATTTTTTGTAAGATGGTCCTACGTGCATAACCAATTTTGATCATAAATGGCCCACACAGATCAACACCCGAAATATTAAAACAATAGTCTAATTGGACTCTATCCCTGGGCAAATCGCCCATCAATTGATTTGCAATAACTGGTTTAGCTTTAAAACATGGAATGCACTGGTGAACCACCTTTCGACACATTGCACGACCATTTATTGGCCAAAATTTATTTCTTACTAAGGATAGTAAAGTTGACGCACCAACATGCAAATATTTTTTATGATAATAATTTATAACAATTACAGTAAATTTATTACTCTTTGGTAAAATCGCTGGGTGCTTTTTTCAAAAATTTAAATTACTATTATTTAACCTGCCACCAACCCTTAAAATTCCAAATTCATCTAAGTAAGGGTTGAGGCCTTTTAACTTGCTACTCGGACTTACTGATCCTTTAATCTGAAGACTATGTATGTCTTCACTGAATTCATTATTTTGTATTGATTTAACTAAATGTCTCTCTGCAAGCTCCAATTCTGACGTACTCAAGGGTCCATTACACTTATAAAGAGGGTTTCTTGTATTCATCACAAATCTGAAAATATAACTAAGAATACGCACAATCGTTAAATAATTATTACTAAGATTAATGAAGTTATATACAAAACAATTCTCGGTGACATTGCAATTTAAAACATTAAATTCATTGAAGGATTTAACATTAAATTTGAGCTCTTTATTGAACTCATGATTTGTTTCTGGTATGGTTATTGTACGTTGAGGATAATCACTGTTCTGAAGAAATGAAGGTCCCTTCCACCACAATTCACAGTTTGCAAGTTTGTCAGGATCCATACCTCTGGAAAGTTTGTCAGCAGGATTTTCTTCTGAGCAAATGTGATGCCACTGTTCAGCACTAGAGTTTTCTTGTATGTTAGCCACTCGATTTTGAACAAATTGCTTAAGGTCGATAGGTTCTTTTTGAATCCATGCTAACACAATCATTGAATCTGACCAAAGGAAAACATTAGTCACTATTACTTTTATGGATGATAATACTCTGTTTACCAGTTTGGTTAGCAACACTGCTGCACATAATTCCAATCTTGGAATAGTTAGACTCTTTATCGGTGTAACTCGCGACTTGCTAGCGATTAAATTCACCATCACATTTCCTAAGGAATCACTGGATTTGCAATAAACTGCTGCCCCATAGCAACGTTCTGAGGCGTCAGCAAACCCGTGTATTTCTATAATTTCTGGGTTTTCAATTATAATACACCTACAAATTTTTATATTATTTACACATTTAAATGACATAAGAAATTGATGCCACTCATGAAACTCTGATTTAGGAAGCTCGTCATCCCAGTCAATATTGATTCTCCACAATTTTTGCATTAGTATTTTGGCTTTAGATATAACTGGACCAAGAAGTCCCTTGTGGATCAAAGAGTCTCGCGATTGTTGACAATACTTCTCGCTTTGTGTAGGAATTGCTCAATTCCACCTTAACTCGAAAAGTGAAACAATCATCTCTTGGGTTCCACGAAACCCCTAACGTCTTAGTTTCAATTTCATTTTCAAATTTGTACCCTTCTTCATATGTCAGCGAAAGATTTTTATCACTTGTACACCACTTATGGAGTCTCATACCTGCTTTATGCATAATCGCTATGAGCTGCCGCTGCAACTCTTTGGCTTCTTCAAGCGTATGTGCACCGCACAAAATATCATCCATGTAAATATTTTCTCGAAGAACCGATGCTGCCATCGGATAATTATCTCCTTCATCAATCGATAGCTGGTTGAGAGTTTTCATTGCTAAATAAGGCGCACTAACCGTACCGTATGTAACGGTCTGTAGTTCAAAAATTTTAGGCTCTTCTTCGAAATTATCGTTCCACAAAATTCTCTGCAATGCGTGCTGACTAGGATCAATATTGATCATTCGATACATCATTTGAATATCCGCAGTCAGTGCATAAGTATGCTCTCGAAAACTAACCATAATCGTGAATAAATCATTCTGAATAACACCGCCATTATATTGCAATGAATTAAGTGATGTGCCATTTGTTGTTGTGGCAGAACAGTTAAATACAACTCTCAGTTTTGTGGTGGACTTTTCTGGTCTAAAAATACCATGATGTGGAGCATAATACACGACGTCAGGTTCTCTCACTTCTTTAACCTGTTTCATATGCCCCAGCATTTCATATTCATTTAAAAAATCTTTATACAATTTGAAGTATTTCTTATCTTTTGATAAGCGAGTCCACAGCGATTTGAGTTTTTTAAGAGCAAGCTCCCTAGATTGGCCTAAACACGAAGGATTTTCCTTTAAAGGCATTTTCACCACGTATCTCCCTTCCTCATTTCTCCAATGCGTACGCGCAAAATGTTGCTCACATATCTCAAATTCCTTACTTTTTGATAACTCTACTTCGACGTTTTCAACTTCCCAAAACTTTTTTAATGTTTGGTTTAAATCTTCCTCCCGAATTAGCCCACAATGAACTTTTACATCACTTTCCTGCTCTATGCATCCACTAGCCACATACCCAAATACGGTATTTTGCAAAAGTAAATTTGAACTCTGAGAATATATTTGTCCCGGTCTTAATAACTCATAAAATACTTCTGCCCCCAACAACATATCAATTTTATCAGGGAAATTAAATCTATAATCTGCTAATATAGTTAAATCTGGTACTTCAACATTTATGTTAACCACTTGTTGCGGAATTAAATCTGTAATTTTCCTTACTACTAAGCATAGTCAATTCTCTTTCAAAACTTTTATCTCTATTCGCGATTTTTTTATTTACGCAGCCCTTTATTGTCATAGAAGTGTCATCCAAACATGAAATTAAAGTATTCGTTTTATTAATTCTAAGCTGCAATCGATTAGCACACTGTGAAGTAATCAAACATGCTTGTGAACCGACATCTAGTAAGCATCTAACTTCCTGCCATTCCGAGAACTTATCTTTAATGAGGATACGTGCCGTACTCAATAAAACGGATTTTGTTTTATTTTTCACAAAACTAGAGGCGACAGTCTGACTCGGAGGGTAGGAAAAAATTTCCTCGGGTTGTGAATTTTTTATTCCTGCAGCCGATTGAAACACATGATCAACATTTTTATTTTGATTATTTAATTCCTTTTCTTCTCTAGGAAAGTGTATTAGTTCAGAATGCGGTAGTTTACATCTAGCACAATTTTTAGACTTACATTTCTGTGCGCAACAATTATAATTTAAACATTTGAAACATGCTTTATTTAATTTCACAACTTCTACTCTATCTTTAATGGACAGTTTTTTGAATTGCGGACAAGAATGTAAACCGTGATATTCATTAGATTTACACAAGACACATTTGACATTTTTTGTTTCCGAAAAAAATATATTTGAAGCGCTCCTTTGAGGCCGATTTTGAAATTTATTTGTCGCTATACGTTTATTTTCATTTATCGTGTTTCTCGAATACACATTTGATTCACTTTTAGATTTATTTTTAATCGACAAAAAAATATCGCATTCTCTTCTTAGTAGCTGTGGTTTAAAATATGACTCTGATTGTTTAATTGCGATATGATTCATTAATTCGCGATCTAAAGAACTGAAAATTTTATCTGAAACAATCAGATCGCATAATGATTTAAAATCATTTACCTCACGCAAATTACAGTAATACTGAAAAATTGAACTCAGCCTAGCTGCAAATTGAACGTAACTTTCCGACGGTAATTTTTGCGCACTCTTGAAATTGTTTAAACATTCTTGTGCAGTAGGTTAAAATTCCCTTAACACTATATTTTTCAATTTATCATAACTAATCAACTCTTCCTCTGATAAATAGATCATTAAATTGCTCGCTTTATCGCCGAGAATATTTAACAGAATTTCGGCCTTAAACTCTTCAGGTACATTTTTAGTTCGAAACGCTTTCTCAAGAGATTGAAAAAAAAGATTAAATGACTCAGCTCTCGTTGGTAAAGGAATAGTTAAAGTTTTAATATTTTTAATAAAACTTTCCAAGTTATTGTTCGTTATTTCCGTTTCCGATTTTTCTGTTACGGACGGCAAATTTTCCCGAGACTCTTTACGCAATTTGGCTATTTCTAATTCTTTCTCTAACTGAGCTAGTTTAATTTTTTCAAATTCCGAATTTTGGGATGGTTCTTTACGAATATTTGCTAATTCTAACTCTTTTTCTAATTGCGCTAATTTAATTTTTTCTAATTCTAATTTTGTTTTCTCAGTTTCTGTTCGTGATTTATACTCCTCAACAACCGAATTAACGATGCTTTTTAATAACTGCTCATTTGAGTAATATTCACTATTCTCTATAATATTTCTTAAATCAATAATTTTACTACTTTCAGGAGCAGTTAAACCCAATTCCTCAACTACAAGCTTAAGCTCGTGTTTATTTAGATTATCAATAACAGACATAATTAAATCAAAATAAACTAAAAAATTGCTCTTACCTCACTCAAATCGCTGCGAAATTCCGAGGAAGACTCATTATAATTCTTAAATTGATCATCTTAAACACAATATTTCACTTGTTTGTGCACGATATTATTCGAAGATTCTCATGTTGAACGTTGACAGATCTATAATAGAACTCTTAATATCACATCAGCACATCGTTCAAATTCCATGATTTTTCACTCTCATAAATAATTATTTTCACCCTACGGCTCGGCGGACCATGTTAATTATTAAGCACACACTACACAAATTATTCCATATGCACTGGTTCTTTAAAAAACACTTTATTAAAGGAATGACACTCACTCGCAGCTCACTGCTGCATTATCGTCTGCACTTATCTCGAAAACAACTTTATAATAAAAACAGAAAAAACACTTCACTTCTCTTCAGTTTCTCAACACTGACATTTTAATTTAGGTAGCACGGTACGTCTGCTACATGGAACACTAGTTTCCTAGTTTTCTTATTGAAATAGAAACACATGAAAAAAAAAAAAAAAAAAAAAAAAAAAAAAAAAAAAAAAAAACTGCGGAATTTTCTTTTAAATTGAGAACTAGAATTTTCTTTTAAACTTCTTTTAAACTATTCATCCATGCAAAATGAATACAGTAATAGGCGAGAAAAAAATTTATTAAACATTTACACCTGCTAAAAGGGGAACGTACTTTTCCTTTCCAGTGTGATTCCGTCTAAGACGATTTTACTTTTACCATATACCATTTTTTAGACTTTTATGTGTCCATTACATGGAATATGGACTGATAATACTAATGTTAACTGAAATATTCACATACAACAAACAAAGCATAAATATTTAAAAAAAATTATTAAAAGTAAAATATCGCAGCTTACGGCTCTTAAATAGAAACTATCAACATAAAAAAAAAAAAAGAAAAAAAAATTAAATTTTTTTTTTTCCTGATCAGGCCGAGCTCGGGCCATGTTTTTAGCTATTATGTCGGGCCGCTAAATTTTCTCTACAGGCTCGGGCCGAATTTTTTTTTTTTTTCTTTTTTTTTTACTGTGGTTCGGGCCGGGCTCGGGCTTGGAAATTTTTGGCCCGTGCAGACCTCTAGCATATACCCTCTGTCTACGGCGTACATCCTCTTTTTTTTTAAGACTACAACACGGATTATGAAAATAATCAGAATAAACAACTGTTCTCAAAATTTGTTTTTCCAACAAACATGTAATTATTAATATGTTATGCTGTCCTGTAATGCTATAGCTATTTGTTTTATACTAAATGACTGCTCACAGATCTTTTTCCCAAGCAATCGCTTAAAATAAATAAATATTGCTAAATACTATGCACAATACCGCCCTCCCCCCCAAAAAAATAAATAAATAAATAAATAAATAAATAAAGTTGAACATTTTAGTGGCAGAAGGTCATCGATTTAAAAAAATGAAATAATTTTTTTTTCTTTTTTGGCAACACTGTAGTTAGTTTTAAAAGCTCATCAATTCTTGAAATACTTGCTCAAATGCTTTATATCTTAACTGAAGTTGTAGGCGATAGAATATATAAAAAGTGAAGCAATCACATTCAGTCGAATTTTTAAGTTAGAACCATGTCCTTTGAAGGCGTGATATTTACTCTAGCATTTCAGACAAGTTCTATAGTGTTTTCAATCGATCGCTCCCTTTCTACATCATCTTTTTCGAAGCATAAAATTAATATATTTTATCGTAATGAAATAACTGAAAAGATTTTTAAGAGTCATTCTGTCACATATTATGCATGATTATTTAAGAAGGGGTATAAATATTTTATAAGGCCAGAACGAAAGCTGGATTTTAAAATGTGTGAAACATTAATCGTGCATTTGCACCTCATGTGGTGTAATCAGCGAACCAAATCAATATTTTCATCTTATGAGTTTTGAATAACTTGTAAGTTTTAATAAACAACAACTCGAAATTTTTTGACACATTTTCCAACTTATTTTTAAAAGTATAAACATGAAACTTGTTGACGTGAATTTTTGAAGAGATTTATAAGCTATCTAATGTTTTTAATGTTCGTTCAATTAATTAGAACATCCTTAAATAAAACTTCGATAAGAAAGATTAAAGAATGTTCTGAAGTTCTTGGCATATATTAGAGAAATTTGCCAAATATATTTGTCTGTATGTCACAAAACTTTGATACGTTTAATAATAAATAAATGGTATAGAAACGCCAATAACACTTTTATTCTCTAGTAAAATAACAACACGAACGCATAGTTAAAGATTTTTAAGATATGAATTTCAAGCACAATATTATAACATGTATTTTTCTATACGTTTCAAATTACATAAATAATTTGAAAAGTAACAGATTTAATTATGTACTAATTTTGAAAAACTCTGCTTCAATTATAAAGCAAATCTATTTACATAATAATTTTAACTCCAGTATTGGGAATAAATATCTTCATTTATATTTATATATTTTAAAACAGACAGTTTTGTGTAGTTATTTATTGTTAAAAAAACATTTTTCCGGGATAAATTTTGCATATAAAAATGATTGCCTTCTGTCTGCAGATATATTTATTACTATATGTGTGTTAATATGTTAGTTTACTTGTGAAATATCACACAGATATACATATATATATATATATTGTAACTCATGTATAGTAAAAGAAAATTTTCAATCTTGAAGAAGTTTTTCTTGAAGAAGTTAAAGAATAATGCGTTAAACAGCATGACCTATAAATCTAGTTCCAAAGATTAAATGTTAAAAAAATAAGATTAGTTTTAAGCCGTAAAATGCAAAAGTACAAAAATTAAAAATGCTAAAGTATAAAAATTACTACTCAATTGTAAATTTTTAAATTTTTATTATTATGAAAAAAAATCATCGAACTCTGCTAATTTAATCAAATAACTAATTGAGTACTTTTGATGTAATGAAATGCTTGTTGGCAATTGTCTATAAAGCCTTATTTATGTTAATCTTCTTTAAATAGCTCATTTGAAGTTCAAATTGTCCACGAGCACCATTATGACTTATGTATAAACATTACCTGTTCGGCTTATGGATATTTAAAAAGATAAAGTAAAAACAAATTATTTCGTTATTCTATATTCTAGAGAACTTAATTATACTAGAAGCTACTGACCACTTGTTTATATGACCATATTCGGAAAATCGAGTAAAATAATAATAATAATAAATGAAACCAGAACGTAGAGGTAAGCCATGTTGTCACGTAAGCTATATTGACATAATCAGAAGGCCAATCAGACGGTGGTATTTTTTTTTTTAAATGGCGTACTTATTGATCATTTTTTATTCTACTGACCAATTATGTTCTTGATCTATTTAATACAATGTTTAATATTGAACAAATTGACATCATAAAAATATATATGGAAATAAGAGATTACAAATTTAACTTAATTGACCATAAGAAGAAGTGATTTGTTTTCAGTTTTTCTGTTTCATTGTGTTTAAAATGAAGACTGTTCTAATTGACATATTCGCATTCAGACAAAAAAAGAAAGCTCTTGAGTTCTTTTCATTCAAGAATTGGGACTGAAAGAAACCCTTTACGACAACGTACTTGTTAATAATTATGTATAGCTTTCTCCTTCGTAGTAAAATCTTTTTAATTGAATTTAATCTATGAGTTTACATTTAAACGATACGTTAAAAAACTTTTACCAATCGTTTGCAAAAAATCGCACTTTTTTTCACTTTTTTTTTTTTTTTTTTTTTTTTTTGGAAAAATACTCAATTGTTTGCTGAAATTTCTTTTCAAAACAGTTATGTTTTTAACAACATAAATTATTTTAACAATATAAATTTAACAATATAAATTTTAACAATATAAATTTGCTACCTGAAACTTTTATGTAAAAACAAAATGGCGCTTTTAAAGAAGCTATAGCTGAAAGTCTGTGTTTTTGCTATTTCCAAAGAAAATTATTTTAATGCAAGTAATATAAAAGCTCGACAAAGCCATTAATGGTAAAAATTCGTCCCTATGGTGATCAGGTTCTGATGAAAGTCATTAATACACTACATCAGTGATTTTTCGTATAACTATGCTATCAGATCTAATGTGATTCAAATTGAGAATAGAATTCTAATTTTGACCGTGAATGTAAATTTTACAAAACTGTCTAAGAGCTCAACTTTTTATTTGTGAATCAAAGTATTTATAACTTTTTTAATGACAATTAGTGTATACCGCAGCATGTATGAGCCTGATCACCATCAGGGCGAATGTCTACCAATAATGGCTTTTAAGAGGTTTTATACTACTTGAATTAAAATAATTTCTCTGGAAAGAATAGAAACACGGGTTTTCATCTAACATTTCTTTAAAAGAACAAAAATTTTCAAGCGCAGCAAATGATAACTTATGTTGTTAAAACCATAGCTATAAAGAAAAGAAATTTTTGGATGACATTGAATATTTCAAATTTTACACAGCAAAATAATTTCGCCTAAAAATGTGCGGAAGCTTCTATACAAACACATTTATCAATATATTTTTGATCGACTAGTTCATTTTTCTTATTTCCCCTTTCATGCCTTAGATTTCTGTTATAAGAAAAAAAAAATAACATAGAAACATTATATTGGAAATTTAATGAATCTAGCTGTATTTTTTCTTATATGTTTAATTAAAAAAAAAATAACCAGTCAAATGTGCCTATCAGGTTGGCTATGTATACTAAAATGTTGCTTATTCTAAACAAATGAGAGACTCTGATATTTAAATACATTTAACTTTGGACGAAACATGTACATTACGGACATTACATAAAATAATAATAATAATAATAATAATAATAATAATAATAATAATAATAATAATAAAGAATTGGTGCTGGCAATTATATATTAGCGCGTCACAGCACGCATCTTCGAACAACAACCATCATTCTTCTCATCTCCGATTGCCATTCGGCGATTTTAAAAATGTTCTTGGGCCATGGAGTATAGGCGACCTTCGCAGTGCCAATCCAGAAACTTTCTTCTATCTCACGTCATTAAAGCATAAAATATTACATTAAGCATAAATTTTAGAAATATTTTGAAAACTAAGAAAAAAAGTGACATTCTTTCAGGAGAGAATATGAAAAAAAAAAAGAAGTTAAAGGTATTAATTTTCCCAAGAGATATTTTGAATACAAGACTGCATCAAACGTCTATATAAGCCTTAATATAATATTTCGGAATAGAATTCCGAACTGAGTGACCAGCACCCTTAAGAAAAATTAGTCTTTTTTTTTTTTTTTTTTTTTTTTTTTTTTTTTTTTTTTCTTTTACAGAGTAGTTTATAGACCGGGACGCAGCAGCACAGACAATTACCTCATCAAATTCACGGATGAAAATTTAGGATTAATTAAATTTCAATTCGCACATTAAAACGCAATCGGTCTGTCAAATCATATCTTGATAAAAAACACTTAAAACCCGATTGTAATGGTTGACTCATAGGTTTTTTCATTATGTTTTCTTGCAGTCATTTCTCCATGTTTTTGTATCTCCATACTTTTGGATGTAGAAAAGCACAATGGTAAACCTATTGGATTTTTGGATCGCTAAAATCAAATTTTTAGGTGCTTTCCACCAAGATATGGCTTGGCAGACTGATTGCGTTTTAATATGAGAATCGAAATCCGACTAATCCTAGATTTTCATTCGTGACCTTGATGAGGTGATTGTTTGAGCTGCCGCCTCCCAGTCCATCATGAAAACTAAAATAAGATTCTATTATTTATTTATTTATTTGTGTGTGTGTGTTTGAAAATGCCAATTCTTTTAGAAAGACTTTATTATGCAATAGAACCATGTTTTTAAGTTCTACTGAATGTTTACTGCTTTATGATCATAACAGCAATTTAGTAATTTGATTGTACTTCTAGCTTTCACAGTCACTCAGATTTAAAGAATAGACGATGTTTTGTAAAGCATCATATAACATTCCATTCGTAATATAGCAGTGGTCTCAATTCAAACTATTGGATTCAATATGTTTATTGATGAAAACAGGCGTTTTGTCAAGCGGTTTCCTCCAATCACGGAATATATTATATGAAAAAAGCCATTTCATTTATATTTCTCTATCTTTTGTTTGCATACTGCAATCAAATCACGCCATCAACCTTTCAAATCTTCGTTGGATAAATTTCCGTTTTTGCGTGCATTGAAGAGGATTCTTTCAAATCCTATCAAATAAACATATCTGCAGTAGTTTTTCCTAACAAATATGTTGAAGAGTAACAACCGGTGCCAAGCTATGGACCAATTGCTGTTGGTACAGTCGTCATGTTTTTTGAAATGGTAGAGATATTCAGTTGCTATACAATTATTTTCCGATTTGGGCTTTTAGTGAAGTCGAAAATATCATGGACAACAGCATAAATGTTTATTTCAACATCAATGATAAGTCAGTGAGAATCATGCAATGTTTGTAATAGCTGCGATAAATTCAGATGAGAGGCTATTGATTTCCCAATAGTACAGCCATTTTGACTCTAGTGAATTAAGAATAATTATTAATTCTGTTTACAAAGAACGTTTATTGGGCAGTTTTTATTAGCTTTTAATATATGTTAATGGTCTGAATTTTATTGGTTCGTAGCTTTAAATGTAAACCTTTCAACAATATATTAAAAAAAAAGTTGCTTTGCGTTATTTTGATTAGAGCTTAGGAAAAAAGGGCAATATTAACTGTATATGCATATAAAGCTTCTTTCACTATTCGAGTGGTATTAGTAGTTGCTATTAACAAATTGTTATTCAAGTTGCTAGGCAATAAAATAAAAAACAAAAATCCGTCAAATACTCTGCGTTTTGTTAAAAATCATAGGTAGGCTACTAAATTTAATTGGGTAAAAATTTTAACTCACAAAATGAAGGCCTTTTTCATTGATTTTTACAAAATTAATCAGCCATGAAATATAGCTTTAATTGACAAAACAATAACTGGAAAGCTATCGCCAGAACAGAATATGATAATTTGATTTTAAATTAAAAGGCAATTCCCGAAAAATTATTTTTTATGTCCTTAAACTATAGTTTCAAGAATTATAAATGTCATAACGTCTTAAAAGAAGGTTGAAAAGAAAAAGAATTATTAACTGTGTATTTTATATGTAAATAATATACAAAAGTGTATGTGTATTATTTCATTTCATCTTTCTTAAAGTAATATTATATCATTTAATAGTGTGCATTTTATTCATAATTCTTTTATTCGTAATTTTATTCGTAATTTTTTAATGCCTTTGTTCATTAGATTTAAAGCATTTCAGATTTGGTTCAGTTCAAAGCAGAATGGAGACAGACAGACAGACGGAAAGGGAAACATTAAACTGCCACAAACATGCGTTCGTTTTGTTTCATCAATTAGCACTGAGTTGCTATTGCTACCATTTCTACCTTACCCTCTTTTTCTAGTATCTTTCTATATGTCAATCTATCTAAATCTCTTTCAAAAAATTTTTTTCAATCCTCTATTGTAGAAAATGCTGATGAAAATTCAAAACAGCTTTAATTGACAAAACAATAACTGGAAAGCTATCGCCAGAACAGAATATGATAATTTGATTTTAAATTAAAAGGCAATTCCCGAAAAATTATTTTTTATGTCCTTAAACTATAGTTTCAAGAATTATAAATGTCATAACGTCTTAAAAGAAGGTTGAAAAGAAAAAGAATTATTAACTGTGTATTTTATATGTAAATAATATACAAAAGTGTATGTGTATTATTTCATTTCATCTTTCTTAAAGTAATATTATATCATTTAATAGTGTGCATTTTATTCATAATTCTTTTATTCGTAATTTTATTCGTAATTTTTTAATGCCTTTGTTCATTAGATTTAAAGCATTTCAGATTTGGTTCAGTTCAAAGCAGAATGGAGACAGACAGACAGACGGAAAGGGAAACATTAAACTGCCACAAACATGCGTTCGTTTTGTTTCATCAATTAGCACTGAGTTGCTATTGCTACCATTTCTACCTTACCCTCTTTTTCTAGTATCTTTCTATATGTCAATCTATCTAAATCTCTTTCAAAAAATTTTTTTCAATCCTCTATTGTAGAAAATGCTGATGAAAATTCAAAACAGCTGCATACTATTTTTTTCTGGCTATTTATGTATTTTTTACATATCACATATTCATCGTATCATAAAAGCTACACGCCTCTATAAACCCGATATTACGTTAAATATGTTAAATTCTTGTACTATACTCTTTACTTTATAAGAGTTAGTGACGGAAATTATTTATATAATACACTCATGTTGCTCCTGTTTCTCCCTCCCTCCCTCCCTCTTTTTTCATGTATAAGGACAGATCATGGATATTCTATCAGGTTTCATGTATAGGAATATTCTATATGTCTTTCTATTTGTATAGCTTTCAATTTATTTTTCATCTTTTACTGTAAAAAAAGCTAATGCAGAATCAAAACAGCTGAATACTGATGCTATTATTTTCCCTAGATATTTATTTGTTTCTCTCCAAACTGTTTTACGCACCACATATTCATATTACCATTGAAAGTTTCATTTCACTGTAAGCCAAATATTCCATTAAATTTCTTAAATCCTTGCATATTATTATGAATTTTATAGTATAATATATGTTCTACTAATTTTTATAATTATTGTTACAATTTTAATTTTATTATCTATATGACTTATACCTTGACCATAACTTTAACTGTTACAAAGTCACATGTAATTTATATCTTACTGTTGATTCACTTGAACGGCAAATCATGCTAGGATTTGGGTATGGTAGATATTTTAGTATATTTATGTTTTTTTTTTTTAAAGAATATTATATTATAACAAATAATAAATTCAGCTCATCAGTGTATACTAGATGTTTAATTTTTTTTAATATCATCTAGTACACACTGATGAGCTGAATTTATTATTTGTTATACTATCAAACAGTGTAATTGGTCCTCCTATATTAAATGAATATTATATTATTATTGTCATATTGTTTTTATTTTCTTCAATGAGTATCTTTTTACTAATTTGTAATAGTAAATAGCTTCCAGCCAGTCGGGTGCATTGTGAGTCGAATTCTTAGCTTTTAGCACGACTCATAATAGAAACTGGTTGGATGTTTTTGCTTTTTTGTTAGGGAGTAATTTTTGCCCTTTAAGGGTGTATTCGAAAAAACGCTTTTCCACCTTCAACGGCTCAAAATTTTCCGATACAGACACATTTTCAAAAGTAGAAACATGAAACTTGCTGAGGGGATTTTTGAAGAGACGTACAAGGTGCCATGTGATGTCAATTTATGCTCCATTCATTAGAATTTGATTTATGAACAATTATCTTCCCAGCATGACACTTTTTTTCGTTCCCAAATCTCCCGCTTCGGAAAAATCTGTTCAAAATGCCGTTTTTGATTGCTTTTTATGCAATATTTTCTGAATTTATCAAAGAATTGACAGTCACGGCACCTTGTGCACTTTCTAAATAAGACAATTTGCCAGTTTGATGCATATGAGAGCAAAAGTTCATTTAAAAATAAATCGGAAAAATAAGCAGTTTGAATCGAACTACACCCTTAAGAACACCTCTTTATAGTTTAAATTCTCATAGGTTTTTTTTTTTTTTTTTAAGTTAAAAGGGTGTTTATAATTACCCCATCAAAATCTCATAATCGCAAAAGTTTTATGACTACTATATTTTCTTTTCGCATTTCCCTTATACAACTTTGTTTGGGGGTCATTGTGACCATTAGAACTCCAAACTGACAAATCAATTTATGAAAAATTTTCATAGGCTTTGTTTCAAATTGCAATTCGTACATCAAATATGCTTACAACTAGTGTTAAAGAATATCTAAAATGAAAAATACATTATGAGGCCAATATCGAATCATGAAAAATTTTACCGTACACAGTTTTCTCCAATATGGTCATAATTACCATCTGGTTATAATTACTCCACCTGACCCTACTATTTTTCTTTCTTACTATTTACATGTTTCTTAGTAAATGGCTTTACATACCACACATTCACCGTATCATAAAAACTTTCATTTTTCTCTGTAGGCATGACATTATGTTAAATATGTTAAATTCCTTCACTATATTCTGCTTTTTTATATGAACCTGCAACGGCATTTCTATGATATGATGATGATGTAATATAAGAATCAGATTATAAAACAATTCTTCACTTCGATGATAAATCGTCACAAGAGATTATCCGAAAAGCATCGAATCTAACGACCGATGTCTACACTTCTCAGAAGTAAGCGCTAAACTCAAACATCGTTATCTGCAGTAGTGACAGTTGGATCTCGTCGAGACGTGTGATAATTGGAGATTTTAAACAAGTATAATCACATTGCGAGAACAGAGAAAGCTGCAATTCTTTTTCCTTTTTTCTTCTTTTCTCTCATTTCACAAGGTTAGAAGTGCTCGCTAATTAAACGTGAATCGGATTTCGAAGATTCAAATGACAAACGTGAGAAACCGCTGGTTTGCATTTGTACATTCCATCAGTAATAAAACATTAACAAGTTTTGTACCTCAAGGCACGACCAAGGCCACCTGGAACGCTAGCCAGACCACTCACTTTGTTTATACATTTTTCCAATATATTAAATATGCACACAACATAATACCATATCGCGCAAAACTGCGTTCTGCGCGGGTTAATTGGTAAGGTCCTCGGACAATGAAAGCCCCATTCTAAATTTTCTCTCAGCTCGGAACTGATTTGGGATTACTGCTTCTGTGATTGATTGATTTCGGCTTTTTATCGCTCGAATGGCTAAATGAATTTATTATTTATAAAGAAAATAAGGACCATATTTCTACGCATTTTTTCAGTGAAGAAAATAAGCACCGTATTACGCGTTTTACAGTGATGTTTCAGTTGAACACCAAAGGGGAAATCGTGTAAAAAATAAGTGACTATTGTTAAAATTGTACTTTTTTTCTCCTAATAAATATTTCATCTTTAATAACGGAGAAATTTACTGAGCCAGAATAAATCTATAAAAAATATTTAAGACAATTTTTAATTAAAAATTTTTTTGTTTAAGTCTTGGAATTGCATGATATACAAATATATGCAGCAAGTAAAATATTTATTGATTATCATGTTATTAAAATTAAATATTAGTTTTTTATTTTGAAAATTTAACTCTCCTGAAATTTACAATACATATGTTTATTTGCAATTGATAAAAGTGTAAAAATGAGACAAATAATTTTAAAAACTTTTTAAAAATCATTTACGTTTTTGAGAAAAATATGTCAACATCTGATTTACATAACGCATATTTATTTCGCTATACTGCAAGAGGCTCGCTATAATGGATTTTACCAGTTTAAATAACATGTGAAGTAAGATTAAAGAGAGATAGTTTGTATTATGCTTGTTACCATTTTGATGCCTAATTACATTATTTTTTAAAAAATCAATCGTGTAATGCCAGATCAAAATACATATCACACTTAGAGCCATTGGCATACCCATGGGCTTCGCCGTGCGAAAGGAGGGGGGGACGAAGGGGACAATCCCCCGGGCGCGGAAACTTAGGGGGCGCCAAATTTATACTACCAACGTCATTTTTTGGCCTATCACAAGAAAAAGTTGAAGGTGGGGGTGCCAAATTCAACCTTTGCCCCTGGCGCAGTTTCCTCCTCGCACACCCCTGCCCAGGGGGGGGGGGGAGCTAAAGTGGGTGAAGCCCTTCCCAGACTGCGAGATTAAACCAACTACTTAAACTTTTCTGAAATTATGAAAGTTTATTTTTATCATTTTCAATAGGTCCTGCAAAATAGAAATTTTGAAAAATACTAATCTTTTCACAATTTTTTTTTCTTTACAAATTCTTTTATGAAATTTGAAATATTCGCATTTTTAATATAAACCACTTAAAATATCATTTTCTTTTTATTTAACAAAGAGGTTTAAACATTCAGAATTACCCCCATCAAAAATTTCCAGAGCCTTTAACTCAGGTTTCGCTGATTGCCTCCTTCCCCTCCCACCACCCAGTCTTCACTCTGTATCAAGTCGACAGAAAAAGTGTATTTCCAGACTCCACACATCTTGTCCATTTTGAATCAAATGCAAAAAAACTGGACCGAGCTCATCCGATATTCCTGGCCAAATCCGGAAAAAAAAGACCTCTAAAATATGCAACCCCCCCCCCCCCCCCTACGTGATAATGGAGCAGTCATCGCCAGGGCTCTAATGTTACATTATTGTACACACGCAGCGCACTTTTTTGTGCTCTCTACAAATTTAAAACACATTACCTCAACTATTTGCAAACTTTTCAACCTACCATGTCCCTGGATCTGGAAGAATTACATATGAGCTATTCCATCTCAGCTCAGGCAGGGCATGTCAATTCACCATCACAGATTTTTTTTTCAAAAAAATACAGTAGTTACAACTAAGTAAAAAACAAAATTTCCCAAAAGGATTTTTCCCCAAAAAATTTTTTACCCCAGTTACAGCACTTTGAAGTTTGTGATAAAATTGACAATTTTCAGAAAAACTGAAAAACGCATCATATTGAAATGAACACAGTACCGAACATATTCAACATATTCAGTCAATTTATTTTTTACAAATAATTATTAAACTGAATTTTACTTTAACACAGTTTTTAAAAATATAGTGACATTTTTACTTAATTAAAAAAATCAGTTTTTATGTACAAAAAATGTAATTATTACTGAATTTAAGATTTTTTTTTCAGAATGAAAAAAATAATTTAAAGCTAAACATTGATGGCAATCCAAAGACCTTTTATGGTAGTTTTACAGCAAATTTTATTTTAACCCTCAGGTGCATACAACTTTTGTAATTCAATTTTAAGTTAGGCAAAATTTTGTAAAATCGCTACTTTTGAAGTGCAATTTCTCAAAAACACCATTTTTTAAAAATCTGATAAAAAGCTCAATAGACACCTTATTAATTTCTAATAAATACCTTGCAAGCAAATCGTGTGTTTTTGCTTAGAAAATTTTATATAATTTTTTGAAAATAGCATGTTGTGTTTTTTTTTTTTTTTTTTTTCAAAAAACCAGAAAGTCAAGCTTTTTCTTATTTAACCGAATTTATAATGTAATTAATATTTCAAACTAAAAAATACAACACTAGTACATAATTATTACTGTTAAATTATAGCTAGCCATTTGCTTAAGTTTAAAATTGTATAAAATACAGCCACTAGTAGAATAAGATTGATCGATCATATGTCATTTCATTGCATACTCATAAATGTATCAAATCCACCTACAGTATATTTAAATATTTTTTTTATATAGTATTGATATAATATATTAATATGCAGGTACATAAATTACAGAATTAGGTACTGAAAATTTCTTAAATTAACTTAAAATCCTTATCATCGAAAGTGTGAAGTTGTGCAGATTGTCCTATTGGAACCAGTTTTTCTATTTTTAAAAGCACATTTTCCAACGGTAATGCATATTCATCTTTTTTCTTTCCAGATTCTTCTGGTCAATGGAATGCTTTAGATGGACCATGGGGGTACATGAATGTTACTTTAATGTCATCTACTTCTCGTGATATACCATTGATTTATTCTATATGTTATATGTTATATGATATGTTATATTGACCTTCTATTTACCAATTATTTTCATAAATGCATCCAATGAAATCACCAATTTAGAAATCATATATTGAATATTGTTTTTTATTTGGCTGGAGGTTTCAACTTTTGTCAATTCATTTTTAATTGTTTGTCCCATATAACCTTCATTATTTTCAATCACCCAATAATGTTTAGATTCGTATACCAACACTAGATCATACATTGGCATATTCTTTCTACTTATTAGCTCTATAAGCTTGAATAATCTTTTTTTTTCTTTTTTTTTTCTTTTTAAGCTATTGCATAGCTTTTATCACGGGCTTTGAGCGCGGCGACCGAATCCAAAAATTCCGTAACGCAGAAAATCCTAACACATCGGTAACGAAAAAACCTAACACTCGGCTAACTTCGTTTCAGTTCGGCAGACTTCGGCATGGTATTATTCGGTAGACTTCGGCAGACATTGACGCGGTATTTTTCAGATATTTAGAGGATATCAAGTCTCAAACTTATACTTCTTATTTCAGTTACTATAAATCTATAGTTTCAATAATAAAAATTCCTGATAGAATGTGTATAGAAAAGAATCGTCTCAAGACAAAACAAGGTAGGATAATGTAGCTTTTGGTGATTGGAGACCCGCCCAATGGTGAGGATCGAAAAATTTAAAATGCTTATAACTCGCGATCTAATTTTCGTAGCGCGGCCAAATTTTGTTTGATAATTTATTATGAGACAGTGTTAATTTTTGGTGACAAGAGACCCCCCACGGTGAGGGTCGAAAAAGTTAAAATGCTTATAAGTCGCGATCTAATTTTCGTAGCGCGGCCAAATTTTGTTTGGTAATTTATTATGAGACAGTGATAATTTTTGGTAACAGGAAATCCCCCATGGTGTGGGTCGGAAAATTTAAAATGCTTAGAACTCGCGATCTAATTTTTGTAGCGCGGCCAAATTTTGTTTCGTGATTTATTATGAAACAGTGTTAATTTTTGATGACAGGAGATCCCCCCCCCCACCAGTGGCGTAGCTACGTTTTTTGGCGCCCGGGGCAGGATTCTTTTTTGCGCCCCCCCCCCCCCCAAAAAAAAAAAAACTGATTTTTTTTCGAAAGAAGAAACATACTTGTACTGGGAAGAAAAGGCATCTTAACTTTTTCTTGTTTTTAAGGATTCAGCTAATTTTACTCACACTAAACTAAAATGCATAGAACCTTATTTCTGAAGATTTCCAATTTTCATCAATATTGAATTTGAATGGGAATTTCAAAAACTTAGCGGTACTCTCACGGATATGTTTATGTTGTTTCAAGCATCTGGTATACAGATCCCGATTATAGGGTTGTGCGGGACTCAAGGCCCAGCACCTGTTTGAGGAGACCTTGGAGTTCCTATACATTTTTTGGGGGGTGGGGGTTGTAGAGAATAAGGAATGGATTATTATTAGATATTACGATACGATTCGAAACTAATCAAAATATTTTTTTGTTTTTTAAAAAAATAATGTGGAAATTACAATTTTAAGACTTTTTTTTTTTAAATCATTTTACTAAATTTGAGCCCCCAAGAACAGTGGGTCCAACGCCATGGCCTTATAGGCCTGTGTGGCAATCTGGCTCTGTAATGGGAATAGCGACAAAGATAATAAATTTGGAAAAAAACACATTTACTAAAACTGCTAAGTTATGATAAGTCTGATTATGGTAATAAAATCTCCTGATTGAAAACTGCAGTCACCCTAGAATTTCAAATTGCTATACGCATCCATTTTTACTTTCTTCTATCTTTACAAGAAGAAAGTATTGGATTCATGAAAATCCGGTTTTCGACGGATTTATAAGTTTTAGAAGGTCCTGAATACGTTTTGACTATTTTTAGAAAATGTCTGTCTGTGAGTCTGTCTGTCTGTCTATATGTGACAAAAAAATTGTGGGCGCTCTATCTCAAGAACTAATGCTCGAAATTTCATAAAATTTTATATTCAGTTAGACCTTGATATGAATTAGTGCCTATTGGTTTTTGGTGTAAATTGGCCTTGCAGGTGGCGCTGCTATAGTACGTTTTTCATGATTTTAATGATTGCTATATCTCAAGAACTAATGCACAGAATTTCACCAAACTTCAGATTCTGTGAGACATTGATATACATAGACGCTGATTAAGTTTTGGTGTAAATTGGCTTGCAGGTGGCGCTGCTATGCCACGTCTTTCATGATTTTCATGATAGCTATATCTCAAGAATTAATGTACAGAATTTCACCAAACTTCAGATTCCGCAATACCTTGAGATACATTGCCATTGATAAGGTTTTGGTGTGAACTGCCCAATAGGTGGCGCTGCTATGCTACATTTTGCTCGATTTTTGCGATAGCTATATCTCAAGAACTAATGCTGAGAACTTCATCAAATTTCAGATTCTGTTACACTAGAATATATAACATAATTAGACGCTGATTACATTTTGGTATAAACCTCACAACAGGTGGCGCTGCTATGCTACGTTTTTCATGATTTTCACGATAGCTATATCTCAAGAACTAATTCACAGAATTTAACCAAACTTCAGATATGGTTTAATTGACGTGATTTAAATAGAAAAAAGTTTTGTGATGGCCACAACATACTAGTTAAAGATGGATAGGAAAACAATAAAAGGTCTTGAATTCTTTGGTAAATCAAGATATCCAACGAATTTGTTTGAGATCTTAATAAACCCTTAACATTTCTCAGTCGCAGGACAATGACCAGATATCAATATATAGAGAGATATGCTATAGATAAAAATGATAAAAACTAAAATCCTTTTGAAATTCAAAAATTTAAATTAAAATTCATAAATTACTTTTCTCAAAATCCATTTTACTCCTTGAATTTTGTTTTTCAGCATGACATTTATTATGTTCACCAGTAAAATCAGAGAGTAACTTAGATGGAAAATACTGAAGTTTAGACAATTCTTCTTTCGTTTGTGGCTAAATCTTTGTATGTTTCAAGTTCCAGAAATTGTGCGGATCTTGACCATATGTCAATCAAGAGCTAATTAACCAATTAAACGATAATTATCGAATTCACCGAGATGATTGTAAGATGCAATGACGAAAGAGTTCGATCCAAAGAGGTTCCCGAGTCAAATTATTTTATTCCATTGATCTCTCAATCATTTCCCAATAATTTACATAGATAGATGTAGTTTTCTCTAATGCATATGCGCTGAATTTAAATATACGTAAAATAATTGAACTTTTAGAACGACGAAAACAGACGTTTGTAGTGGTCGTACTAGGAAGACTGAAAAGTCCTACTTCGTTTTTAGGTGCGTTCGTAATTATGTAAATACGTAGCACCTATTGTTGTCGCTCAGTCCGTCCGTCTGTCTGTCTGTCTGTCCGTTTGTCTGTCTGTCCGTCCGCATATAACAACGCAAAAACTACCCAACCGAATCGTTTGAAATTTAAAATACATAATTATTACATAATTTTGTCGAATCATTTCAAATTTTATGAAAGTCGGATAGATAGATCAATTACAGGGACAATCAAAAGGATTCCGTTACATTACGGTCAATGGGGAAAAAAGTTTCAAATGCATTTTAATCGTTTGAAATTTAAAACGTATATTTATTACATAATTTTGTCGAGTCATTTCAAATGTTATGAAAATCGGATGCATTGATCAATTACAGGGACAATCAAAAGTATTCCGTTACATTACGGTCAATGGGGAAAAAAGTTTCAAATGCATTTTAATGGTGTTACACTCATTTGAATATAATAGAATCGACATGAATCTATGAAATATGTACTAAAAATACATTTTGTATAATCTGTGATGCAAAGAATATTTATTATTAAATTACAGGGCCACACAAATGTATTCCACTCAATAATGTTATACGGGGAAACATTGTTTGGGGGTGTTTTAATTATATTAAACTACTTCACATTTTATGAATAAGATATACGTTAATGAAGTATAATAAGAATTACTCCCTGCATATTTACAGGAACACAAAGATTTCGACCACTATACTGTATCCAAAGTACGCTCTACTATATCAGCAAGATCTGAATATTTTAAAACTTCGTTATCAACGAACACACCTCATTTGCTACGCTTTATGTACAATTTCCAACTTGTTTTTATACGATTTAAGTAGAAAAAATTTGGGGTAGGTCGCTCACATTCATTATTTGGTTTTCTCAATGACAATTTGACGGAAAAATAGAGTTTCTAATAAGGAAGAAATAATACCTTTTCTTGTTGTTCTTTCAGTTAAATACTTTTTGCTTTGGTTTAAGGAAGCTTTCATTTTACATATTTATATGGAATGCTAAGAACAGCAAAAATCAACGTGAAAACCAATCGTGTGTCCGTGTGTATGACGGAGAGGACTAAAACTATCTACTATACATACAACTCTGAAATTTTAGATGAGGGAGAACAAGGGAGATCCTATCCTAATGCATGTAAGACTCGAAATTTTTATTTATTTTTTTCTTATAGCCGAGAATATTAATTAAAAATTCATCAAAAATGCGATTTTCCCCCCGCAAAATGGAAAAAATCGCGCTGTCATCTGAATTTGATTTCCCAGTCGAAAGAAATTAAAAATTTTCCCTTATCAGCGAAAAAAGAAAAAAAAGCTAATTAAGATTTCCATTTGAAAATTTCAAAGCACATATATATAATTAAAAAAATTATATATATATATTGTTGAAAATCGCTCGGTAACTTTTTTTTCTTTTTAATTGACGGCGACAGTATACAAAAGAGAGAGACCCCATATGCAAAAACTGCCACAGTCGACTATTTTTGTATTCAAATATTTTTCTAATGTAAATATTGACGTTTATTTCTATTGTAAATGTTATTAAAGAGTGTGTAAGGATTTCTGTTTTGGGAAAGTGGTACCAATTAGAATTTAAAAAAATAATCGCCTGTGGCAACCCTGCATACGAGAGAAACATACAGAAACGAATATTCCATTAAAAACAGAACTAAACATTTTTTTTTTTTTTTTTCGTCCGAACACTCCACTAGTTTTCGAAAATCGATTGATCAAAGATTATATAAAATGCAGACTATGATAAGGATTATATAACATACAACTTTATTAAAAGTTATCGAATGCCAAAATCGTAATTTAAAAGTATTATATCAATTTAATTGAAAATTACTAGTGTGTTCTGTAGACAGAGTGAAGTGATAGGATAGGAGTTGAGTCCGTCCACAGCAGTTTCTTCTCTTTATTTACATTTTAAAATATGATGACTATCGAACTTTTAAGCCCCTTTTTTGTCGGATTCTACGAAATAGATTTCAACAGGTATTGATTCTTGAAAATTAGCTTCCGAATTTCTTGAAAATTTTAGCCTCATCTTCATGTGGAGATAACGTATTCTTATCTTGGGTTCTATGGACCCAATTTCCACTGGTCTTTTACCATTCAACTTGGTTTTCGATTGCCTTACAGGTTTTAGTTCTGTCTTCCACCCCCAGGGGCATTTTTATCTGAGATTTCATGGGACCTATTTGATGCTCTTGCACGTTTACAGTACGCCTTCTACACGGTGACTTAGGCAGCGCACACCCATTCCGGAGATTCATTTCGACAGAAATAAATTTGAATGCATGTTAATAATGGTTGGTTATTCGCTGCGTAGCACACCCATTCTATGCCGCCGAAGACACTGGAGACCCATCCCACAGGTTCATTTTGAAAGTTTTCTTTTTTTAATTTAAATTTGAATAGAGGTTTTAATCATTCGCAATTCATTTGGAAAAATCGACGGATGGGTCAGCTAGCTACAAATGAAAAATGTTCTTGATACCAGAAATGTGATTTCAAGTCTCCAATCGGCTTTTTGATTTACAGTAGAACCCCGCTAATTCGGACCCAGTTAACCCGGATCTCCGGATAATCCGGATTGATTTGGTCGAATTTTTTTTTCAAGTTTGAGAAGTGATCGGCAAATTTCCATAACATAAATTTACATCAGCCTCATATTCTGAATAAAAAAGTATTTTCTGATTAATACCTCAAGCTTTCTTATTTAAACTCTTTAATGTTATCTATGAAAGTAACAACTATGAATCATTTAAGCTTTGGCAATTCCAATTTTCACAGTTTTTTATTTAATCCATATAAAAAAGTCATCAAAAGCTTACTGCTTAGTAAAATTTTACCTCATTTGTTCACATTCTCCGGATAATCCGGATTTTCGACACTCTGGATTAGGCCTGGTCCCAATTAATCCGAATTATCGGGGTTCTACTGTATTTACTTCAGGCTAGACAGTTTAAAGCCTCCATCAGCGACTAACAATTATGAATTTTGCCATTCCTTCCACCTTCACCGAATTTCTTCAAAACATTCACACACACACAAAGGAAGTCAACAATTATTCATTTTCAAAATACGTGAAATAATTTCGGTTTAAAGCTCCTCTGAATTTGGCGCCCCTATTTAATCATTTTGCGTCTCAATTTAGAAACATAATTATCTTCGTTTCCGATTGTGTTGAGCCATCCCTAGGAATATATACATAAATTTTTCCTGTCTTCATTATTTGGATGTGACAAAATATTTTACTAAAGAATGCATTAACACACATAAAAAAATTAAAAGTCAACAATTTTTGTTTATTGTTAAAATATGTAACATAATTTCGATTTAAACCTCTCACAATTTGGCGCCCCTTAGCATCGGCGCCCGGGGCGGGCGCCCCCCTTGCCCCCCCCCCCCCGTAGCTACGCCACTGCCCCCCACGGTGAGGGTCGAAAAAGTTAAAATGCTTATAACTCGCGATCTAATTTTCGTAGCGCGGCCAAAATTTGTTTGATGATTTATTATGAGACAGTGTTAATTTTTGGTGACAGGAGACCCCCCACGGTGAGGGTCGAAAAAATTAAAATGCTTATAACTCGCGATCTAATTTTCGTAGCGCGGCCAATATTTGTTTGGTAATTTATTATGAGACAGTGATACTTTTGGTGACAGGTGACCCACAACGTTGAGGGTCGAAAAATTTAAAATGCTTATAACTCGCGATCTAATTTTCGTAGCGCGGCCAAATTTTGTTTGGTGATTTATTATGAAACAGTGTTAATTTTTGGTGACAGGAGACCCCCTCCCCACGGTGAGGGTCAAAAAAGTTAAAATGCTTATAACTCGCGATCTAATTTTCGTAGCGCGGCCAAAATTTGCTTGATGATTCATTATGAGACAGTGTTAATTTTTGGTGACAGGAGACCCCCCCACGGTGAGGGTCGAAAAATTTAAAATGCTTATAACTGGCGATCTAATTTTCGTATCGCGGCCAAATTTTGTTTGGTAATTTATTATGAGAGAGTGTTAATTTTTGGTGACAGGAGACCCCCTCCCCACGGTGAGGGTCGTAAAAGTTAAAATGCTTATAACTCGGGATCTAATTTTCGTAGCGCGGCCAAAATTTGTTTGATGATTTATTATGAGACAGTGTTAATTTTTGGTGACAGGAGACCCCCCACGGTGAGGGTCGAAAAAGTTAAAATGCTTATAACTCGCGGTCTAATTTTCGTATCGCGGCCAAATTTTGTTTGGTAATTTATTATGAGATAGTGTTAATTTTTGGTGACAGGAGACCTCCCACGGTGAGAGTTGAAAAATTTAAAATGCTGATAACTCGCGATATAATTTTCGTAGCGCGGCTAAATTTTGTTTGGAAATTTATTATGAGACAGTGTTACTTTTGGTGACGGGAGACCCCCATTGGGAGGGTCGAAAAATTTAAAATGCTTATAACTCGCGATCTAATTTTCGTAGCGCGGCCAAATTTTTTTGATAATTTATTATGAGACAGTGTTAATTTTTGGTGACAGGTGACCCCCCCCTCCACGGTGAAGGTCGAAAACGTTAAAATGCTTATAGCTCGCTATCTAACTTTCGTATCGCGGCCAAATTTTGTTTGGTAATTTATTATGAGACAGTTTGACTTTTGGTGACAGGAGACACCCCCTTCTTCACATTGAGGGTCGAAAAATTTAAAATGCTTATAACTCGCAATCGAATTTTCGTATCGCGGCCAAATTTTGTTTAGTAATTTATTATGAGACAGTGTTAATTTTTGGTGACAAGAGACCCCCACGGTGAGGTTCGGAAAATTTAAAAGGCTTATAAAAAGCGATCTAATCTTCGTAGCTTGGCCAAATTTTGTTTGGTAATTTATTTAGGTATTGCATAGCTTTTATCGCGGGCTTTGAGCGCGGCGAAAGAATCTAGAAATTCCGTATCGAGAATAAGCCTAACACTCTGGCTAACGTCGCTTCAGTTTGGCAGACTTCGACACGGTATCCTTCAATAGACTTCGGCAGACATTGACGCGATATTTTTCTGATATTTTGAGAATATCAAGTCTCAAACTTATGTTTTTTATTTCAGCTACCATAAACGTATAGTTTCAATGATAAAAATTCCTGATTAACCTACATTTATTGTAAGATAATAAAAATATTTTAAACGATTTTTCTTTTATTGAACTAATGAGAATTAGTTCAAAAAAAAAAATTGTTATCGGTCATCACGCTCAAAAAGTGTAACTTAAATTATTATCAAAGACAAAGAAAAAAAACTGCATAAATAAAAAATAAATAAATAATTATAATTGCATAAGTTGATAAAAAATATGCTATGCAATAGCTTTACCGCGGCAGTCCCCGAGTGCCACACGTATTTTTTTTTTAGATGTAGCAGAATGATATTTTTTAACAGAGAGGAAACTTCAGCTACTAATGAGATAGAATCTTGGATAGGCTATATTGGCTCACTTTGGAGATTAAATTTCATTGCATAATTCTTGTATACCCCCCCCCCCAATGGCATCACATGCAGTTTTACCATGGCCAGTAGCTGAAAAAATCCATTTCTTTAGTACAACTTCATCATTTTTGTGCAATTCATAAAACTGGTACTTGTTTTTAAAATGTGCTCCAGCTTCACTTGATATATACACAGTTGATTCCAGTGTTTGGATTTGGTATTTAAATAATTGTTTTTTTTTTTTTTTTTTTTTTTTTCTATGGCACAAACAGCATGAGCTGTATCGTGAGTTATGTCATCTATTTTTATACAACATTAGTAAATGGTAGATTGTAAGATAATAATTGTTAAAAAGAAGTTTAATAAAATAGTAAACTTTTTTCATGTAGATTTTTTTTAATTAAGAAAATTATTAAAATTTTAAGTATTACTGTACTGTTAAAATACATTGTAATAAGTCAGGATCAAAAAATTGAAATTTTAAAATTCAATGAAGTTATTAAACAAAACTTTTAGTTATATATGCACAACTTAGAACATATTAAAACATAAACATCATAGAATATCAAAACATGTTTTAATAAAAGTGTGAAAATAATATGTTTTATAATATTTTTCTCTTAGCAAAAATAAACCTGTTCAATAGCAATCTAACTATTGAGTACTAAAAGGAGAAAAAATAAAAATAAAATTGGATTTTTTTTTTTTTTTTTTTTTTTTTTTAAGGGGAGTTTGAATTATTTATATTTTATAAATAGGAATTTTTGAAGATTAGCTTATATTCATCTGCCATAATTATGTGCACATTATTATCTTTTCATTAAAAAAATAATCATATTATTAATTCAGTGAAATAAGAAAGAGCTTAACTTTCTGGTTTTTGAAAAAAAAAAAAAAAAAAAAAAAAAAAAAAAAAAAAAAAAAAAAACACACAACATGCTATTTTCAAAAAATCATATAAAATTTTCTAAGCAAAAACACACGATTTGCTTGTAAGGTATTTATTAGAAACTAATAAGGTGTCTATTGAGCTTATTATCAGATTTTTAAAAAATGGTGTTTTTGAGAAATCGCACTTCAAAAGTAGCGATTTTACAAAATTTTGCCTAACTTAAAATTGAATTACAAAAGTTGTATGCACCTGAGGGTTAAAATAAAATTTGCTGTAAAACTACCATAAAAGGTCGTTGGATTGCCATCAATGTTTAGCTTTAAAATATTTTTTTTATTCTGAAAAAAAATCTTAAATTCAGTAATAATTACATTTTTTGTGCATAAAAACTAATTTTTTTTAATTATGTAAAAATGTTACTATATTTTTTAAAACTGTGCTAAAGTAAAATTCAGTTTAATAATTATTTGTAAAAAATAAATTGACTGAATATATTGAATATGTTTGGTACTGTGTTCATTTCAATATGATGCGTTTTTCAGTTTTTCTGAAAATTGTCAATTTTATCACGAACTTCAAAGTGCTGTAACTGGAAAAAAAAAATTTTGGGGGGGAAAAATCCTTTTGGGAAATTTTGTTTTTTACTTAGTTGTAACTACTGTATTTTTTTTTTTTTTTTTTTTTTTTTTTTTGAAAAAAATCTGTGATGGTGAATTGACACATATCAATACTGCCTGCCTGAATTGAGATGGAATAGCTCATATCTGGAATACCCTTTTATTCACTTGTAAGAGTATTGAATCAAGGGTGTATTCGAAAAAAACACTTTTCCATCTTCAACAGCTCGAAACTTTCTGATACAATTTCAGATACATTTTTAATGGTAGAAACATGAAACTTGCTAAGGGGATTTTTGAAGAGACGTATAAGGTGCCGTGTAATGTCATTTTATACTCAATTCATTAGAATTTCATAATTAAACAATTACCTTCTCAATATGACCCTTTTTTAATTCACAGATATCCCGCTTCCGAAAAATCGGTTCAAAATGCCGTTTTTGATTGCTTTTTTTTTTTTGCAATATCTTCTGCATTTATCAAAGAATCGACAATCACGGCACCTTGTGTACTTTCTAAATAAGACAATTTGCCAATTTGACGCATTTGAGAGCAAAAATGAATTTATAAATAAATCGGATAATAAGTAGTTTGAATCGAAATACACTCTTAAAAGAGGAAACATATTAATGTGCTCAAATAAACATAACTTTTATTTTGTATTTTATGTGAACTATACAGTTGGAAAGTTTTTTAGCCCTTCGAATTTTTTTCCCATTTTGAGAACAAAATTCTTTTTATTGAAATAACTATCCAAATAGACTTACTGAAGTTTACGAGATTTTCGCATTGTCTGAAATCTAACAAATGTACTTATTTTGTGCACTATTCAATTCATATCGATATGATAGGTTAAGGAAGAGCTTTTGGAGACAAATATCGTATTACAACAAGATTTAACAGATATTTCAACTTTCTAATATTTTTTGCGTTTTAAGACACATGATTTGTTCAGAGAAAAAATCTATATTTTAAATTTAAAGAGTGAAATACAGTCGACTCTCGTTAATTCGAAATCGGATAATTCGAATCTTCGCTTAATTCGAACTAAACATGAAGTCCCAAAATTTCCATTGGCAGAATAACGTTAAAAATTTTCATTAATTCGAACTCATTTTAAGTTGACTTCGTTTAATTCGAACTAACGAGAATTCCGATTTTTCATTTTTCTCTTCTTTCTCACGGATTTCAGATCATTTGAATAACTTTCTTTCTTTGATTTTGGTGAAAATTATTCCGAACAAGTATACATGAGTATCCAATGCATTATCCAATGCATGAACGAGTATCCAATGCATTTGATATCCATTTTCTTAGAGCCCCGTCTGTCCATCGGTGACGTTTTAAATTTTTCTTCCATCGTGCTTGTT
>OZ025296.1:290177916-290311916 GCA_964019185.1 Maratus speculifer
TCTAATCTTTTAATTAATTTATGTATTTATCCATTCTAATTTAATATTAAGTTATATTCTAATGATAACGGACAAAATAAACTTGAAAATCACTATAACATTAATTCCTTTGTAATAATACCATATTGAGCATGTTTTCATTTCATATTTCCCATAATCCGAACTTCGGATAATTCGAACATTTCTTGTGGTCCCGACGAGTTCGAATTAACGAGAGCCGACTGTATATGTATAAAATGAAGGAATCGCCAACAAGAAATCAAGGTTCAAAGAGAATTAAGCAACTTTTATTAGTATCGTTATAAATAAATGTCAAAATGTAAATGTAGTCATAATATGAAAGGCATACCCATTATATTTTATCCTTTCTATATGATAAAGTAATCAAAGTAATTATTAAAACAAAATAATACTGGGTGAAATGGCATGTACTATTAATAGTATACCAGACCCGAAAGTGTTATTTTGACGACTGTGCTTGTAAATACAGTCGGCTCTCGTTAATTCGAACTCGTCGGGAACACAAGAAATGTTCGAACTATCCGAAGTTCGAATTATGAAAAGTATGGAATGAGAACATGCTTAATATGGTACTATTACAAAGGATTTAATGTTATAATGTTTTTTTTTTATTTATTATGTCTGTTATCATCAGAATATAACTTAATATTAAATTACAGTGTATAAATACATAAACTAATTAGAAGATTAGAAACAAGCACAATGGAAGAAAAATCTGAAGCGTCACTGATGGACAGACAGGGCACTTAGAAAGTGGATATCAAATGAATTGGATTATATGTATGCTCATTCGGAACAATTTTCACAAAAATCAAAGAAAGAAAGTTATTCAAATGATCTCAGATCCGAGAGAAAGAAAGGAAGAATGAAAAATCAGAATTCCCGTTAGTTCGAATTAAGCGATGTTAAGAGAAAATGAGTTCGAATTAATGAAAAAGTTTAACGTTATTCTGCCATTAAAAATTTCGGGACTTCATGTTTAGTTCGAATTAAGCGAAGATTCGAATTATCCGATTTCGAATTAACGAGAGTCGACTGTATATTTAAGGCTGCTTGTCACTTAGATTCCTCTTTTTTGTTCTCCATGTTAGCCTATGAGAATAAATTTCCTCACTTGTCAAAGGATATCTCGTGTAAAATGGAGTTTTTCATGGTGTAAATAGTTTATGGTGTAAGTTTGCTAATGAAGCTATCTTCATCATCCTAGTGCATTTTTATATTTTGTATTAAAACATTCAATAATAAAAAATATATTCTTCGATAATTCACTTAGTTGTAGCATGCTGTATGTTGATTGCGGAACAGACTGGTCGCATACCCCCCCCCCCCCCCCCCCACACACACACACACACACACCTAGAAATTTGAGAAACTCTGATAGCAGATAATCCAATACGTATGTCTCAAAGGACACTTTTAAACAAAACTTTAAACCTAGAACTTGTATATTTTTTTCTTTTTTCAAAAAATTAAAACAAATTTTTATTTTTTCTTTTTCTTTTTAAAGATGGAGTTGTGGAAAGAAAGTTAATTTAGGATTTCCATTAAACAAAGGCACATTTAAAAAAGTGTTAATATGCTGGGCCGTTATGTTCAAAATAAGAATTTCCCCAGAAAATTCGGAATGTTTGGTCCCCTTCAGAACGGGAAACTTTATTTGCCCTTTGCAAAACTCGATTGCATTCTAATATCTTACAACAAAACTTAAACTAAATCAGAGTAATTTTTTTGAAATAAAAAAGATCTTCAAAATAAATTTTTTAAACATGCATCGCGCAATAAATTTATGTTATGATACAACTGAAATTCAATTTTCAAATTAATATGCATACGTAAAAAGCCCTAATCTTTTTACATGTAGCAATAAAACATACATGATAAATTTTTTTTACCCAATCTCTTACTCATAGCCATTTTTTCCACTTTTCATTTTATGGGCTCAACGAGAAAAAAACCGATGTGATGACCTTTGAACAGAAGATGCAGTCTTTTTCTCTTTATGCCTTAATTTATATTCAACAGAAAAGCTGCTAATAGCATCCTTATCATCAACACACTTAATTTATATACCATTTTAACACCTTTCGGAGGCTTTATTGAAGGTCAGCTTCAGCAGTGAATTCGGTAACTGCGGCTTCACACAAAAGCCTGCAAATCTATTTGCCGTATGTTATTTTTTGTAAAACGGCCGGATTTACGACTACTAGTAAAAACCAGCCTGTGAATATTACCTCGGTTACAGAAAGGACTTTAGAATCCTGGTCTTACTGCTTTCTAACATATAAGCTCAACAAACAGAAACATAAAAACGATCACGGGATCTTAAATATATTCCGTCTTGAAAAGCTTGAAAAGAGAAATATCCTGTTGTGGTCACGGTATACCTTTGGGGTACAACACATTTTAGGTGAGTACGTTTATTAGCAAGAAAACAAAAGGTAAAATATAAGTGTCTTTGTTTTTCTTTCTGGAAGTACATAATTCAAAAGTATAAGAGATTTATGACGTCATTAGGATTATTTTTGAAACGTAACCAGATGTTTTCCCACAGCAAATCCAACCAAGCTAATTGTTGGTAATTATTGCTTATTTATGACATGTACAAGGCTGAGAAATCAAACAAAATTTACGATTAAAGTAATAGAAACTCTGGTATATTAAAGGTTAGTTTTAATATATGTTGAGAAACAGAAAAAGGATTAATAAACGCATTTCAAAAACCTCAGAAGTCTGTTAAATTTTGAAGTTACTTTGCTTAACATTTTAACCTCTTCAGGAGGCTTTATTGTAGGTCATCTTTAGCCTGCAAATCTGTATGCCATACACTGTAAAAAAAAAAAAAAAAAAAAAAAAAAAAAAAAAAAAAAAAAAAAATTGAAACTTTTGCTGCATCGTCACTCCACCGTTCTTATAGAGCATCTCTACTTTGACCAATGAGAATGCTCCATAATACAGTGAATAAATCGTTTTCTATAAAAGCGGTGGAGTGACGATGCGGCAAAAGTTTTAAATTTTTAACAGTGTATGTTATTTTTGTAAAAAGGTCAGATTCACGACTATACTAGTAAAAACCAGCCTGTGACCGTTGCCTCGGTTACAAAAAGCACTTTAGAATACTGTTCTACTGCTTTCTGTTGAAAAAGTCTTTCTAACAACATAAGCTCAACCAACAGAAACATAAAAATGATCAGGGGATCTTAAATATATTCTGTCTTGAAAAGCTTAAAAAGAGAAATATCCTGCTGCGGTCACGGTATACCTTTGGGGTACAACACATTTTAGATGAGTATGTTTATTAGCACGAGAACAAAAGGTAAAAGATAAGTGTCTTTGTTTTTCTTTATGAAAGTACATATTTTAAAAGTATAAGAGATTTATAACGTTATTATAACTATTTTTGTTCGTAGCCAGATGGTTTCCCACAGCAAATCCAACCATGCTAATTGTTAGTGATTATTGCTTATTTATTACATGAACAAGGCAGAGAAATAAAACGAAATTTACGATTCAAGTAATAGAAACTCTGGTATATTAAAGGTTAGTTCTAATATATGTGGAAAAACAGAAAAAGGATTAAAAAATGCTTTTCAATAGGAAGTCTCTTAAATTTTGAAATTACTTTTTAGGTGCGTTCGTAATTATGTAAATACATAGCACCTGTAGTCATTTTTCAGTCCTTCCGTCTGTCCGTATATAATAGAGCAAAAACTACCCAACCGAATCATTTGAAATTTAAAATATATAATTGTTGCATGATTTTGTCAAGTTTTTTCAACTTCTATGAAAATTGGATGTATTGTTTAATTACAGGATCAATGAAAAGTATTCCGTTACATTACTGCCAATTGGGAAAAATAGTTTCAAGTGCAGTTTAATGGTTTTACACTCTTTCGAACAATTATTAAAATTGATATGCATCTATAAAGCACGTCTAAAATATACATTCTGAACAATCTGTACTGCAAAGAATATTTGTTATTAATTAACAGGGCTATACAAAAGTATTCCGTTACATAATGGTATAGTTTGGGGCGCGTTTTAATAATCTTAAATTATTTCACATTTCATGAAATTGATAAACGTTGCTGATGTTTACTACAAGTTATTTCCTGTATAATAGAAAGCAGATAGTATTTACGCATGGATGCACAAAAGATTTCGGAAACTACTGTATACTATTACACCAAGATCTGAATATTTTAAAAACTTCCTTATAGTACCTCATTTGCTACCCTTTACTTGCAATTTCCAGCTTGTTATTTAATATTTTAACTTCTTCGGGGACTATTTTTTTATAATTCGAAAAAAAATGAACTTTTTTTTAAGAGAAAAAAAATATATATACATAAAATAAAAATTGCATATATTGTCACTGCGTAATAAAATCTTTGTTGATTCTTGTATAATGGATGACAAATAAAACTTGAAGAAAAAAAAATTTGCTATTTTAAAATTGATTTGTAATGGTTATTTGTTATCATATGCGATGATTCAGCCTCCCTGTAGATTCCTAAAATTTAGAAAGAGATGCGATACAGAATAAAGAAACTAAAATATAAAAAAAATCACTTTCACAAATATTCATTTTTAATATTGCAATTAATTTTATTATACTTGTGTTCACGTAATTTTCTTTTCCTAATTTTTCATTTTTTTTCGAAAATATTTGTATAATTTTAATTTTTGAGAATGTTGCCGTCAAATGCAATGAAACATGCCGAATGTGAATAAATAAAGGTATTATTTGCCTTTTTAATTTGTTTTTATCACTTATTGCAAACATCAAGTTACTTTGCTCTTTTCAAGTGATTTTTGTATGTAGTTTTAAAAAACTTGTCATTTTTTTTCTATCAGTAACTAAATCGAAATACTTTTGTGTGCAAGACTTACTTTATTTAAGTAAATTATGATTTAGTATCATCCTATTAAGTTTTAATGCAGTTATCTATTTCACTGAAAATAAAAATTCGAGCATACACTTAAAATAACGTTTGATATTTTTTCTTTCCTAGATTGTATTAAATTCGATGCATAAGTATCAGCCACGAATACATCTGGTTAAACTGAAGCCTAACTGTCAATCTACACCAAACATCACGAATATTGAATCCGAACAATTTAGGACTTACGTTTTTCCTGAGACAGTTTTTACTGCAGTTACAGCCTACCAAAATCAATTGGTAAGTAATTTAACTACATATTACTTTAGATATTTCTTTATATTCCTTTAGATATCCATCAGATTCATAACCTCTTCAGACCTGAGGTACACAAATGTGTACCTCCATTCTTTTCCTCATAAAAACTAAACTGTTAGAAATTTTTGCATTTTTATTTTACTTCTACACTGCTGAATATTTTTGCTTTAAAACAGAATCAAAAAATGTCAATACTGACGAATATTACCACATAAAATAAATATTATTTTCATCCGAGTTTCGAAAATACCTTCGAGACATTGTGGCCAAGAAAGTAAGAAATATTCATGATTATTTAACATAAATGCTTTACAATAAAACATTTTGAGGATTTGCTGATCATTTACTTGTTTAAAGAGCTTAATTTTGTTATTAATTAAATTTATATTATTGATAGTTTAACTGATGTTTTAAGTGGATTAGTATTTTTATATCCATATTTGTAAACCTAAATTACCAGTCCCCTAAAGTACTGACTTCATAAAAATGACTCTTTCTGTCATGGTGTCATTTCGATTATGCAAAAGCAACAAATATATATCTGTAGAGTTATTTTATGCTCAGGTCTGAAGAGTTTAAGTGTCTGAATTTCTAAATGTCTTAATTTCAGACATATCACTATTATTCAGACATGTTTTTGTATTTATTCATAAGATAATAATAGTAAGACACTTATGTGTCTCAAATTTAGACACCTATGATGTCTTAAATTAAATATTTAGACATTTGAGTGTCTGAATTACTGTTTCAGTTACCTATGCATTTGAATTTAAGACGCCTCTACTTGCAGTGCAGTTGAGAACAGCCTTAATTTAGGACAATATAACATAACAACGAAAGAAAACTTTTTCCGAGTTATCTAAATTCTGAAAAGCGAGTCTTATCTTTAGGAACTTCAGAAAACCAACATATTTTCGATATTTAAAGCAACACTTATAAAAACAAAATTTCACCTTTTTGCCATCACTTATCGGTAAAGCTTCCACTTTTTTTTAATTGATTTTTTTAACTAATTAATTTATTTTTATTTTTATTTATTTATTAATATTATTAGCACGTTTCGCCTACAAGATTGGTCGGTTTACAATAAACCTCGAATGAAACGATGTATATTGAGTATACTTTGACCTCCTTGAAACGAATTTGAATGTTCTTTAGGATTTCTAAAATCGATGCAAACGCCGTTGTGCTATTATATTTTTTAATCTGTGAAAGAAAATTTGAACTTTTAAGGACAAATTCTTTTAGTTGATCACTTATAGTATAATTTGGTAAAGAATGATGTATGATATGCAATATACTAATACCTGAAAAATTATCTAGTTAACAATACAAGTCTCATTTAAATCCGACCACTAGTATTTTTTTTAAAAGACTATATTTCATAATATGGTTTACCTAATTATAGAACTTTCTGGCATGTCTATAACTAAGCAACGTAGAATAATATGCAATATTCTGGAACTATCCCTCAAAAAATACCTAATCATTAATGAAAGTATTTTAAAAAATTGTCCGGTAGAACTTTTTTAAAAGACCAATCTTTCTCAATCGGGATCACCTGATTATAGAACAATTCTCTCATAATTCTAAAAATTAACAACGTAGAACAATATGCAATGTACCGTAAAATGGGGTGAATAGGAACGAAACTTCCCGGTCTACAAATAAATTCATTATAAATATATGTGATGATATTTTTAGTTGCCAATTTTTTTATAAGAAGGTAATAACATTAAGAGTTGGGAAATTCAATTTTGACAAGTTGGCATTACTACTAAGGTATACAAAAAAATGTTCAAGAGGATCCTCAAAAACCTCATTTTTTCAACATCTTCAAAACTTTGTATGTAACTGCAGTAGTTTTCGTATTCTAAACCTAAGAGAGGGGATTTTTAATTAATGATAGACCTGTAAACGATATGCTGTATTAAATTCTACTTATTTCTAAACTACATACTAAAAAAAAATGAAAAATTGCTTGCAACATCAGAGATTTAAGATTTACCGGGTGAATAGGAACACGTTTTCTCTCATAGTTTATTTTTCTATACAGTAATTGTTCCATGTAATATATGAAAACATATGTATGAATATGTATTGTAATAATATTTTGTTTGTTCTAATTACTTGAAGAGTTTAAAGATGCCAAGAAATTACTTGGTTAAACAAAAAAGTCAACGCCTAATCCAACAGGCATGGAACAATAAAATAATTTAAAAATAGCAAATTAGTTAGAAAAACTGCACAGAAATAATCTCTGACATCCACAACATTACACAAACATCTCAAAATGAAAAACCAATTAAAAAAAAGAGGGATGTAAACAGTACTAAGGGCTGGGGATGAGGGTGTATTAGTAGGTCGTATTAATACATGCTGCAATTGGGGCTACTCAATAGATTCACTTACCCAATGACTATTAGCAAAGAATAACACAGAACAGGGCTGAATTTGTATTAAATTCTAATACTTCTGCAATTCAAATATAATTTCTTAAAATAAATTTTAATTATTCTTGATTTCAAAGTTGTTTTCTAATTTTTAAAAGGCCCATTTTTACTTGTATATAAAATAAAGGCTTGGTTTCACAGTAACTACGTGTTCCTATTCCTCCCTAATCATTATTACCTGTTTTTATTAACCCTATTAAAGTTTGAATCGGAATAAATAAAGATTATAACATTTGTTCCGATTCACCCCTATCTGCGGGGTGAATGTTAACACCATTAAAAAAATAAATAATGTATATATAAACAGTAAAAATATTTTGCTTAAAAAGTAAAGAATAAAACAAGACCGAAGTTTCTAGCAGAAAAGTAAAAAAAAATTAAAAAATCACTTGTTGCTCTTTTTAACGTTAAAGTTGAAAAGTGTTCCGATTCACCCCATTTTACGGTACTAAATAAATAAATAAGTAAATAAATAAATAAACGGACGTTTTTAAGGAAATTGTACTGATAATCGGACGCCAGTACGATTTACTGTTTGTTAACAGAAAACATTTTACCGTTTTTTTTCTTGGAATTTACGGAAATTTCTCCGTTAAAAAACAATAAATTGTACTGGCTTCCAGATTACCAGTACAATTTCCATAAAAGAGTCTTTATTTGTTTATTTATTTACTATGTATTTATATATTTATTTCCTTTCAGAAAATAACACCAATAGTCATAATAACATCATCCTAAAAAACAAACAAACATAATAACAACAACAAAAATCAGATTTATAATAATTTTAGATTTATAATTTGAGAATATAATGTTTACAACAAAATTTATTTTATATTATACTCAACCCAGAACTAATTCAAGCATAATTAATTTTCATATATTGAATAGGCTAACACAGACATGTAATACAAAATTAAACATTGCGGTTTCAATAATAATAATAATAATAATAATAATAATAATAATAATAATAATAATAATAATAATAATTAATAAATAAATAAATAAATAAATAAATAAATAAATAAATAAAAATGCCCGCAAAACAATAATTTACTATTTACGAAGATAGTATTATTTAACCTGTATCAAAACAATGCCAATGAAAAAACAATTATCAGTTTTTGATTGATGACAGTTTTGTCTCGCCTTTCAAATTGCTTTTCAGATCGAAAAACATGTTTTTTCCCTTTTGCCTTTTATCAGTTACATTTTATTATTTGAATTAACTAAACGCTACCTAAAAAAAAAAAAAAAAAAAAAAAAAATCTGGCTCACTTAAATAGAAGCAGTATTTAAATGATAAATATGTATATCGGAAAATGATTATCAAAAAAAGAAAAGATAAAGATATAGAAAAGATAAAGTATGTTGACCCAGTTCAACAGCCTAATGCTAAGTTATCAAAATAACTTGAAATTTATATTCTTTTTAAAAATCGAAACAGAACCAAAAATCATGCGTATTGCAATAGATTATGAAACACTTTTCAAAACTTTCAGAATAATGTAACAAAACTTTAGAGTTTCTCTAGTTCGCTGCTTAATTATCGCAAAGCGTTTTGACACATTTACAAATTTATTTTTTAAAGGGAAAATATAAAATTGGAAGGTCTGACTATGGAAGTGATTTGAAATCGAACTGTGTTTTCCATTTTTTTTATTAATAAATTATCCATCGAGTAATAAGCTTATTTGGTCACATGACCTAGCATTTTTCTACCTCAGTTGACTGTTTTTTCCTGCTTTCATCCGGAATTTCGGTTCAAAACGCCAACTTTGAAAGTATTTTCTGAAACATCTATTGCATTTGTAAAAAAACGGGAAAATGAGTGCGATTAGATCGTTTTTGAACAACAACACCTGCTATTGTTTCATGAATTTCCAAATAAAAATAAATTGAAATGTATGTGTCATAAAGTTGCAGTCTTTTATTTAAAAACAGCCTTAATATGAAAAATGCCTAAAAAAATATTAGAAAATGCATAACATATTTGAAAACTCAATTTCTGCATTTACCACACTGTAAAAAAAAATTCAAGAGGTTACTAAAAATTTCTTAGTAAATTTGTATTCCACAGGATTTTTTAGTAACCATTACAAACTTTTTTTTGCAAGTGAAACAAGCATTTCTTTTGTAAACTGAACAAAAGAATTTTTTGTATAATTAACTTAAAAATTTTTAGTATGAGCCACCAAGCAAATTTTAGTAATAACTCCAAAATTATTTTTAATAACCATTACGTGCGCCCGAAGAGCAGGAGCTTCCTTCGAGCTGCATCCAGACTTCTGAAGCGGAAGATTTTCGGCAAAACCGCAATAGATAGCAGCATCAAACATTCCTACCTGCTCCGACAGAATTTTCATAATTCCTTTATTAACGAGACACTACATACATTCGGGGCGTATTTGGCAGTGGCAAGTTTCGAACCCGGGACCTTTCAGCCTGGAGTCCGTTACTATAACCACTATGCTACCAAGGCCATACCAAGTGAGGTTTAGTAAGAGCTATTAAAAATATAAAACTATATTAACTCCATTCGTTGCTACCTTTTTTCTAGTAATTCTTACAGACTTTTTTGTAACCGACTAAGATTACTAAAACTTTTTTAGTAATTACAAGGATCACTAAAGTTTTTTTAGTAGATCGACCCTTTCTTTTTTACAGTGCATCCATGGTCGAAAAAATACAAGGATTCTTTTGTGCTGCTTCTATATATGATCTATAGATTTGTAGGTGGGTGATTCTCTTCAAATAGGCCAAAATAAGAGCTATGAGAGAGTGGTGAATTTTAAGAAAATAACCATTTACTTTTTTTATCATTATCTGAATTAAGATTAGGCTTTGCGGACTTTAACTGTATCTAAATACTTACAAATCCGTAATAAATAATACTTTTTAATATTTGCCTGTATTCAATAAACAGAGCAAAGAAACGCAGGAAGAGTAAATATATTTTGAGATGGATAATTGGGTAATTCTCTCCAAATAGGCCAACATATGAGTTATGAGCGAGTGACTGTGAGAAAGGGATGAATTTTAACAAAATGTCCATTTACTTTTTTACCATTATCTGAGGAAATCTTAGGACCTGATAGCTCCCTCGTCAGCTTCTATACTGAATATAGGTAAATATTAAAAAAATATTGATTACAACTGATTTATAAGTATATTTAGGCATTGTTAAAGCACACTAAGTCTAATCTCAATTCAGATGATGGGGAAAAATAAAGGGGCATTTTGTTAAAATTCATCACTCCCTCACAATAACTTCCTCATAATTCTTCTTTTGGCCTATTAGGAGAGAATCACGCATGTATGCTAAAAGTTAATTTAACTAAAGGCAATGTACTTGTAAAGGAAATGTGCTTGAAATCTTTTGTATAGCCCTGTATATGATCTATAGAATTTATGCACACTGAAAAATATGCAAAAAAAATGTTATATTTTAAATGCTTACCACAATTGAAAACGCACTTTTACCAATTATTCTTAGTAGGCAATATTGTATGTAGCCAAATACTTTTTCGTGTGCGTATAAATGAACGATACGCACACCAGATTCTATAGTAATTGCTTTGCAGCACATCTCAGTGATATACAAAAATTTCAACAGTTTTAAAATGATGCAAAATTATTAAAATGCACCACAAGCGATTTTTCATGAAACGAAACTCTTTTGGGTTTCCCTGTAAGAGAACCACAAAAGCTACAGTCGATTTCAATGCGAACCTGGCACTGCTAATCCCAATAACATACAGTCAAACCTCGTTACCATGAACACACATAATGTGAATTACTTTTAACGTGAATTGTTTTCCTAATTCCCTATTTAAAAAAATAAAATAAAATAAAATAAAAATATGAAGATTTGATACTGATAACATGAACAACATTTTGATTCCCCTTGATGCTCATGTTAACGAGGTTCGACATGTATATCAGTTTCATGGCAATTTGACTATGTTATTGCAAATTAGAACTTACGGACATACAAATAGACAAACCAAATTCATAATGCAATTTAACATTTTTATGTATGAGATAAATAAATGAATCGACAGTTCTGTAAAAAGTCTAGAATGGACCATTACTGACTTTGTCGCAGAGCATCGTATGAAAATGTGACTGGTTCGAATCGATTACTAACAATGTCTAATAATTAATGATATAGAGTATAACGCCAACCTTCCAAAAATATTGGGTGGGCTCAAAAATGTTGATTTTAAAAATTTTGGATGGGCTTAAAACTCTTGAATAAAATAACGCATAAATATATATATATGTGTGTGTGTGTGTATTTTCCTCTTTATACTTATGTGTGTAAAGAAGGACAGGGTAGGAGCGAATGACTAAAGATAATAATTTGAAACTACATTATGTTTTTCGTAAGCAAATTTTTTAATTATTATAATTTAATTATAATTTTATAAATTTTATTAAATTATATTCTTATAAGTTCTTCCTCATGGATACATTAATAATAATTTAAAAAAATATTGGAATTGACAGTTATTTAAAATGCAAGTAACTAAATGTCAAGAAAAGCATGCATTTCTAGTCACCTAAGTGATTTATCAATTCAAGACATCAAAACAGATGGCAAAATATACAGGAAATTTATTTATGCGAAAAATTTAACACCCGCTGAAGGACTTTTCAGAATTCCTGTAAGTCCAACTGATGTCCTTACTGTTTTTCAAACAAAATTATTTTGAGAATGTTAATAAGTCTGAATTTCATTTCTTCGATTAATCAAATAAAAATGAAATCAATTAAAATTGGATGGGCGGAGAGATAAAACTATTGGGTGGGCTAGCGCCCCATAGGACCACATAAGTTGGCGCCACTGATGATATACTTGAATTTTGCTTTGGGAATTAGGAGAAGTCTGTAATTGTACCAAACTTGAAAATCAGTACTGAAAATATCTTATTTTGACATCATACTATTACACGTTCTTATCCAGTATGCGTAAAACTATACACTACTCTCCCTTTCTGACGTTTAATACGTCGCTCTTTTTTCATGCCGCCGGGCTGTAGGGAAAAAAATTAAAATTTTCACATTAAGTACACACATTAATTAACTAACAATGCGTAAACATAATTCTGTATTTCTAATGCATCGAAAAAAAATGTAATATGCTCGAAAATTAAGATTTCGGAAACAAATGCAGCACAATTTATTTGCATAATACTATTTTTCTTAATTTTTGCATTTTCGGATAGATCGCGCTATTTCGTTATCTCTCCACAAGAGCGATGTAACGAGAGGCTAATGTAATGCATCTAAATAGTGCAGTAAAAATTCCTTTTTAAAAAGTTACATAAAAATTTATTTTTCAATTTAAATTACTTATAAACCTTATTATGATTCTGAGAGAAAAATATATGAAACTACTCAGATGTGCCAATCCCAAAACTTCCTTCTAACTTATACATGTTAATTCTTCCTGAAAAATGCAGCATAGCAGCGCCATCGGTTAGGTGGCTTAAAGCAAAATCTAATTAGCAACAACTTATGTCAACTTATAACTGAATCTGAAGTTTGGTGAAAATCCGTGCATTAGCCTTTTAGATAGAGCTATTACAAAATCTTTAAAAAAATCTGCATAACAGCGCCACAAGTTGGATGATGTACACTAAAAGCTAACCAGAATCAATTTCTTACCAGGTACTAACTGAATCTGAAGTTTGATGAAAATCCATGCATTAGTTCTTGAGATACATCTATTGCGAAATCGTGAAAATGTAGCATAGTAGTGCCATCTGTAGGGCGATTTACACTAAAAACTAAACAATACTAATCTATATCAAAACTAACTGAATCTGAAGTTTTAGAAAATTCCGTGTATTAGTTCTTGAAATAGAACTATTGCGATAGTCAAGAATAATGCACCATGGCAGCGCCACCTGTTGAGCGATTTACATCAAAACGTAATCAGCGCCATGTTATATTAAGTACTAACTAAATCCAAAGTTTTATAAAAATCCATGCACTAGTTCTTGAGATGAGGCTTTTGTCGAAATTGTGGATAATACAGCATAGCAACGCCACCTGTTGAGCGATATACACCAAAAACTAATCAGATCTAGTTTATGTTAAGATCTAACTGAATCTAAAGTTTTGTGAAATTCTGTGAATTAGTTATTGCGATAGAATGTCCACAGTTTTTTTGTCACGTACAAACAGACAGTCTGACTGACAGACTGACTGTCTCACAGACAGACATTTTGTAAAACATGTTTTTCGACCCCCTACTAGGTTACTTTGACCCCCTAAAACGTTCAAATTCGTCGAAAACCGGATTTCGAAAATTTTCACGATTCCAATACTTTATTCTTGTAAAGATAGAAGAAAATAAAAACATCTAATATGCAAATTTTGTCCTCAAATTTACCTCTTATTAAAATACTTTCTTATTATAGAATGCCAAGAAACCTTAGTGTCTTTTTTTTTTTTTTTTTTTTTTTTTTTTCAAACAAATTATACTTTATTTTACTGCTGCATAATCAGGCTACCAGCTCCTGTAAACTTTCCCTCCTCATAACGATAAACCAAAAACAAACATCCATGTCCCCCCCCCCCCAGACCGGAATCATAAATAATACATCATTTGAACTGTCATTCTGATAAAAACAACGTCGAACTTTGAGCAAATTATAGTTTTTGTGTGCAATTCTATCTCGCAACAAACTATCGAAACTCTTAACTTGGTAACTGTGATTGTGACTGTTGACATTCCATCATTCTCACGATTTAAATTTCTGATAGGATGACAAGATGACTGACTTGTCAACGCTTTCAGTTAGTATACTTCCATGTTTTACTAGCAACCGAGAAATTGCTGGTTGCATGAAAGCACATCCAAAGAAGCATTCGATAATTAAAAAGAAAAAGAAAAAAGAATTTTGTAGTTCACCTTTTAAACTTGTTAAAGCATAATGTTATTTCATTCAATACGATCAGGTGGATAATTGAAGGATAATTTATCAGGTGGATGCCACTTAGCTCTTACTAATTTTTTTAGTTTAGCTTAAAATAAAATTGCTTTTTTAGCTCACAGGCTATCATAGCCTGAGAGCTTATGTGCCCGTCCGTTCTGTATGTATGTGCGTATGTGCGTAACACGATAACTCATGATAAAAATATCGGATCCACTTGAAATTTTGTATATAGGTATATCCTGATAAGGCGCTTCCCTGATTAGTTTTTGGAGTTCATTCGATATGTATAAGAGGGGGAACGGGGGGCTCATGCCCCCCGTTAGTTGATATAAATGGGATTTTCATGCAGAATTAAGTTTTCAAAATTTAGATTAGGATCATTCTGATGAGGCGATTCCGTGACTGTTATTAGGTGTTCATTGAATAAGTATAAATAGGGGGAACAGGGGTTCTAATCCCCCCCCCCCCCGTTAGTTGATATAAATGGGATTTTCATGCAGAATTAAGTTTTCGTTCAAAATTTAGATTAGGATCATTCTGATGAGGCGATTCCGTGGCTGTTATTAGGTGTTCATTGAATAAGTATAAATAGGGGGAACAGGGGTTCTAATCCCCCCCCCCGTTAGTTGATATAAATGGGATTTTCATGCAGAATTAAGTTTTCGTTCAAAATTTAGATTAGGATCATTCTGATGAGGCGATTCCGTGACTGCTATTAGGTGTTCATTGAATAAGTATAAATAGGGGCAACAGGGGTTCTAATGCCTCCCCCCCCTCTTAATTTATATAAATAGGTTTTTCAAGCAGAATTTTCAGATTTCGTTCAAATCTCTGAATCGTTTTGGAAGTTTAATGGTTAAGTATAAAAGAAGGGGATAACTCCTTTTAAATTATATAAATGCTAAATGGGTTTTTATTAAGAATTATCTAATTTGCTCTGAATTTTGGATATAGATTTTTTATATGATAAAGCATGTCTTTGATAGTATAGGAGGTTCAATGATTAAGTATAAAAAAAGAGGAAAGGGGAGAGCTGTTTCCCCTTCTTAATTTTTTTTTCGAACGGAATTAACCCTTGAAAATATAAGGCTTTAATGTACAATTAGCATTTGTAGCCTGTGAGCTCAATGCCATCAGTTTAACTGGGCAGTATTCTTTTTTATTTTTTTAACTGAATGAAGTCCTTAGAAAATCATCGGCTTTTCATTTATTTTATAAAGAGAACGTTCTTTAAAAAAAATTAAAAATAAATAAATAAATAAATAAAAATGAGGATTTTTTCTTCTTTTTGATTTATTGTAAAAGTAAGTGGAAAAAAGTCAAAACATTTAAATTCTAAAAATTTTCCGATTCATACAATTTAACTTTGCACATAAAGTTAACATAACTTACACGTATTCAGTAGCACCAACTTATATATACTTACCGTGGCACGCAAGCCCATCAAATAATCTGATCTTTCGCCGACGCAATTACCATTAATTTATTTTGTTATTTAATCACAGAAATAAAATTTGTTTTTATTGACGTTCTCAAAACATTTTTGTTTAGAAAATGATAAAGGCATCAGAAAGTAAGTAAGGGCATCAGAAAATAGTATGGGCATCAATTAGACTTACAGGTACAGGAGAACTGAAAGCATTTTTATTGGATGTATAATTAAACTTCTCTCAAAGACAGACTTCTTGCATATTTTGCGTCAGATCTGCATTGTATTTTAATTTCTCTTTACATACTATTTAATAGCCTGCAGCTTCATATTTTAAAGTTATAATTATTCATTAAAAGTTAGCAATTTATATGCTATATATAACAAATATTAATGTATTTACAAGGAAGAACTTGTATAACTAAATCATAAAAATTTTATATTTTACTTCGAAAAACCATAATTTGATTTCAAATTAATCTTTTTGTTCATTCGATCCTCCCTTGCCCTTCCCTACACACACCCGCAGTAAGAAGGGAAAATTATATGTTATTGTACTGAAAAAAATTTAGCCCACTCAATATTTTACAAAAGGTGGCGCTTCTGCGCGTATTTATGAAATCATTAAATTGTGTTTTGCGAAAAGCTAACTGTTATAACATAAAGAAATATCACAATGCACACGTATGCTTGATAGAATAGGTTCTGCTTATTAGAATAGCAAATTTTTCAAGATAAATTATTATAATTAGAGGTATTTATTAGAAGAAAAATCAACTTATTCCAAGAAAAATTATCAAGCTTGATAACAGGCATAAGCAAAATACATAAGAGGATGAGTTCACACTCTTTCTTTTCGAAGTCCCGCGATTTGAAAAACGGAGTTCTACAAATTTTGTATTACCGAAGAAATCGACCAAAATTTCGGTTTCGTTTTTGTCCGAAAATCTAAGTTTAACCAAAAATTCGTTTTCGAGGAAAATGCTTCTGAAAATTCGGCCAGACCGAAACTACTTGTAAAAAATCTCGTTTCTTCCCTCCTCGTTCCGAATATCATGGATCAAGCATCGTGTTCGTCTGATATGGCCCTGTGTGACTTTTTCCTTTTCCCAAAACTAAAATCATTACTTCGAGGAAGATTTTCAGAATCAATTGAGGATACAAGAAAATTTGCTGAAGAAGCTGGGAATCATACTTCAGTCAGCCTACAAAAAAATACAATGAGGATTGGACCAATCGAGGCTAATTGTATTGGACTTTATACATGCGCGTAGCCAGGGGGGGTGCCCTGGGTGCCCGGGCACCCCCCCGCTCGCGCAGACCCAAGCTTGATTATTTTTAAAAATCGAAATTTAAAAAAGAAAAAAATTGAAAGCCAAGTTAGTTCAATTAGTTACTCAAAACAAACAGTATGTTTTGAAATGTAATAAAAAAAGAAACCCACATTCTTTTTAAGAAAATTATTTTGTTTATCTTTTTTAAAATTAGAACATTTACTAGAATCTGTATTAGTCACAGTAAGTCAAAAAGTTGGTTTTTTAATCCCAATTTAATGTTTTTTGTTTATGGAAGTTTTTTTTTTTTTACGCCGTTCTTTCTCATGCATGTTTTTGCAATTCCATAAGAAATTTGCGTAAATTCTCGACAAGGATAGAAACTATTTATATCTTTGCTTTTGCAATCTAAAGTTTAGATAGAAGCAAAAAAAAAAAAAAAAAAAAAAAAAAAAAGGAAATACAGATGTGAAATTATAATTCCACCGTTTGATTAGCCTGGGGAACGCAGGGCTCTCACAAATCTGTTTCCTTTTAGTCCAAGAGCCGACCGCACAAAACCCTAACTCATCGAGCACAAGAAAAAATCCTTTATTTTATGGAAGAGTAGTAATAGGGAAATCTAATGATCCATATCTCCCGGAAGTGAAGTGGTGCATAAGCCAAAAATTAATAACGTTAGTGGTTCACTCATAGATCTATGATTGTATTTGCCATACAATCAAAAGGGTGAAAACACAGAAAAGTGGATGCAGGAAAACATAATGCTAAACCTACGAGCAAACCACTAGTGGTATTCATTTTAGGTTTATGCACCATTTCACTTCTGGCAAACATGGATCATTAGATTCCCCTAATACTACTCTTTCATAATATAAATAATTTTTTTCTTGAGCTCAGTGACTTAAGGTTTTGTGCGGTCGGCTCTTTGACTATTTGATAATGAGAAATAATGCTATGCAAAATTCAAATTAATATGGGGAATAAATATGAGACGGGCTCATCCCGAGCCCGAGCAGGGGCTTGATATGGTCTCGGGCTCAATTTTTATTCTAATCTTCGGGCTCGGGCTTAGTTTTTCTGAAACCGAAAAATTGTATTTATTTATGCTTAGAAAAGATAGAAAAACTTTTTTTCCATTTAAAATTGCGTACTTACTTCAGTTCCCCGTCATTTTGATCTAAAAGATTTATTTGAAAAGGAATAATGTTTATTTATTTTAGTATTTCATTGCTGTTTCAAATGAAAATTTGTGATAATTACAGATTTATGTCGGCATAATTTCCGACGACGACCTACTGAATGGCGCCATTCAAAATAAAAAAAGCTATGAATTTGCTTTTAGTTGGCTTTTCGTTAGCATATTTTTTTAATAGCATCGTTTATTTATTTATTTATTATTTAGTTACATGACGCGAAGATAGTATACTTTCTTCTGTTATTAATAGACGAAAGTTAGCTGGAGGTTTGCAAATTATTTAATCTTCGATTGTGTACGAGTCATAGTCGTTTTTCATATGAAAATTAGTGACTGTTCTATCTATTTGTCAGCATGAAGTTTGTTCATGCTGAGGACGTTATACATTTTCGAAGTCAACTTTCCTGCGTAAGTAAACATAATTATTATGTTACTCTGATATAAAGCAATTGTTCAGTGTTTCCTCTTTTTCTATAAAAGCATCAAAACTTTAAGATTATAAAGTGTTTTTTTTTTTTTTTCTCTTTACGTTGATTTTCAGGCACCTATCAATCACGGAAGATTGCTATGAGAAAGGAATAGGTTATAATTAAAGATGTACACTTTCTGAAGAAAATAAAAAACGTTGTTATGTTCGCCAGATTACAAATACAGTAAAACCCCGATAATTCGGATTAATTGGGACTGAACCCGATCCGGATTATCGAAAATCCGGAATATCCGGATAATTAGAAAAAAATGAAATAAAATAAAACATACTTACAGAAAAACACCTTTATGTTAAACTTATTGAATATTTATAGACAGTAAAAATGTTTACGTTGCTTAATTCTTTCGAAAATATTTCAGAAAAGTGGTTTTTTTTATTCAGAATACGACGATGAAACAAGTTAATGTCATGGAAATTTGCCAATCGCTTCTCAAACTTGAAAATAAAATGACCAAACCAATCTGGATTATCCGGAGATCCGCATTAACGGGCTCCGAATTAGCGGGGTTCTACTGTAGTAGTTTCTGCAAATTTCATACTTAATAATTTATTTATTCATGTGTAGAAAAGATTGAAAGTACTCTTTTCCACTTTAAATTGCGTACTTATTCCTTTTACAAGTTATTTTATTGCTACTTTGATCAAAATGACGGGAGAACTAAAGTCGAGTTTATTTATTTTAGTATTTCATTGCTGTTTGAAATGAAAATTTGTGATAATTACAGATTTATAAACATAAAATCTTATATATATATAAACATAAATGGATATCTTTGTTTTATATTTATCATGTTTTATCTGTGTTTGTATGTCTTTTTCTTATCCATTAGATTTAGTTTTGAGCAATTTCTCATCCTTCTTCGCGAATGAAAAATTGCGTTTGGGTCCGTTTTAAAAGAAGTACCATACAATTATACCTTCAGCGAATAAAAACCTGTCTAAAACGGAAATTTGATAGGTTTTATGGGGTTCCGTTTTATTAGGTTTTATGACATAAGATATTGTTTGTACCCAACATGTTCAGGCTAAAAAATTTGGGCACCCCCCCGTTCAAAAGGCTGGCTACGCCTATGTTATATGACGCCTGTTTTGAAGATGGCAATATTTTTGTGTTTTATTTAACAATTTTGGGTACTTCTTTAGACAATATGGAACACATTAATAAAGTTAGAGCACATTTTTTTTCTCAAATAGTAAGGTTTTTTTTCCCTTTCTTCAATTTGTGAATAAGTAAAATCATTCACTGCTTCTTTTGTAAATCTTTCCAGAGTTGTTCACATACTTTTTGTAGCCTTTAAAGTATTTCAAATATGTATACATATTTATTTGAAAGTTAAAAAGCATGACTCAAAAGCATGCATGCGCCAAAATTCGCAGAAAGATCTATATGCTTTGTTATCTAAAAACAAAGTCACATTCCATGCTATTTAGACACACATGAGTTATATTAAAGTGTTAAAAACGATTATTTTAAGCGATTTATACAAATTAGTTACAAACTTTTTACCCTTCACACCGCCTTTCATTTAATGATATAATCTTCTAATAAATAAAATTTAAATAAATTTTCAATAATTACTTAAAACAATGCATTCCTTTTAGTTTTAAATCATATTTTACACTGTCAGACATCGGTGACTGACGCTGCCGTAACGGAGATTTCTGTGTCAGTCAACGGTGACTGATGTGGCACTCAACATGTTAGGGAAACAGTTTACCTTTTAAACAATATTGTTTATTTTTAAAAATATTGTTCGAATGGTGAACTTACTGCACTTCAGTGTTCAACGAAAAGTACACTTCAAAAATAAATAAATAAATAAATTAACTGCATATTTAATTAAACTTAAATAATGATGTTTTTTTTTTTAATTCTATCAAATCCCTAATCTTTAAGAAATCCCTATCAAATTTTTTAAAGATTTATATTTTTGCCATTTTTTTCTTTTAGATCTCGAAAACTGCATTACACAAGATTTCACATGGATGTTTAGAAATACCTAATAATACATTTAATATACAGGGTGTTTCAAAAATGACCGGTATATTTGAAAAATCAATAAAAATTAAACGGGCAGCGATAGATATACAACGTTTGTTGCAATATGCTTGGGACAAGAGTAAATTTTGAGGAAAATAAACTTTCAAAATTAGTTACAATTTTCAATAACAGATGGCGCTGCAGGCGATTTTATTGCTGTTATATTATTGCAGCGCATGGTGGATATGTGGAAAATGGCATATTTTAGATTTTTCAAGACTGCAGCGCCATCTGTTGTTAAAAATTGTAACTAATTTCGAAAGCTTGTCTGTCTGAAAATTTAGTGTTGTCCCAAGCATATTGCAACAAACGGTGTATTTCTATCGCTGCCCGTTTAGTTTTTATTGGTTTTTCAAATATACCGGTCATTTTTAAACCTACTGTATATATAATATATATATATATATATATATGTATAGTTCAAATAGATTAAATCTAACATACCTTCAGATACTTTTATTTATTTATTTATTTATCTTTTTGTATCATTATTTTATTTATTTATTATTTTTTTTTTATGTATATAAAAAAACCTGAAGGCTAGTTCCATGCGCAGATTTATTAGATATATAATAAAGAACACGTAAATAAAGGTTTACATTTCTATCTTAAGTAAAAAAAAAAAAAAAAAAAAAGAAAGAAAGAAAGAAAAGAAAGAAAAAGAAAAAGCCACAGCATTTTTAAAACAAGCGAGTGGTGAAAATATGAACATGGGAAAAAAGCAATTTAAATTTTTAATTTGTGTGGGTTATTGTGCTGTGTGTATTAAAATATTTACAATGACTCGCGATATAATTGCCATATGGATAAAAAATGAGGTATAAAAAATTCCCAGTTAAACAGGGCTTTATTTAATATTTAAACAAAAAATCGATTTTTAACCAATTTTGTGGTAAACTGCCCCATTAAATTTAGATACCTAGGAAACAATGTATTTTTTAGATTTATAGAAAATAACAAGTGATATGATTACCGTATTGGTAAAAATGAGGTATCAAAATATTCACAATTAACCTCCTCAGTCCTGAGACACAAGTATTGTACGAAGGACCACAAAAACCAGTTTAAGGGTGTATTTCGATTCAAACTCCTTATTTTCCGATTTATTTTTGAATTCATTTTTGCTCTCAAATACACCAAACTTTCAAAATCTCTTATTTGGAAAGTACACAAGGTGCCGTAATTGTCGATTCTTTGATAAATGCAGAAAATATTGCAAAAAAAGCAATCAAAAACGGCATTTCGAACCGATTTTTCCCAAGCGGGAGATTTGAGAACGAAAAAAGGGGTCATACTGATAAAGTAATTGTTTATAACTCAAATTCTAATGAATTGAGCGCAAAAAGACATCACACGGCACCTCAACCGTCCCTTCAAGAATCCCCTCAGCAAGTTTCATGTTTCTACTTTTAAAAATGTGTCTGAAATTGTATCGGAAAATTTCGACCTGTTGGAGGTGGAAAAGCGTTTTTTCGAATACACCCTTAAAATTATTATGATAGTCTCCAAAGATGTAGAAGTGAATATATCGATTCTTATGATATGCACGCATTTATTAAAAAGATCTCGAAAAAATTTTAGCAAAAGGATTTAAATTAATTAAAAATTATTTTTTAATGTCTTGTTCAGGCGACATCGGGACTGAAGAGGTTAAGGGTGTTCTTAAATCAAAAAGGGCAACTTTGTGACATATGCTTTAATTCATTTTTGTTCGGAAATGCATAAAACCAGCAGGTGTTGTTATTCAGAAACTGTCCAATTGCACTCAATTTTCTCTCTCCCCCCCCCCTTTTTTTTTTTTTTTTTTTTTTTTTTTTTTTTTTTTTTTTACAAACGCAAGAGATCTTTCATAACAAGCCCTCAAATTTGACGTTTTTGAACACATTTTCAGACGAAAGCAGAAATACCGGTCGAAAAGCAGCAGAAAAACGTGTGATCGCGTGATCGAAATAGCTTAAAAATTGATAAGTAATTTAATTATCATAAAATGCTAAACTAAGTTCGATTCGAAATAGCTTCCATAGTCAGACATTTCAATTTCATATCTTTCTGTTAAAAAATTAATTTGAAAATGTGCCAAAACGTTTTGCGCTTGTTGAGCGGAATAGTTGATAACACCCTTAAGCAGGATTTCATTTACTAGTAAAAAAGAGAAATCGATATTTTTGACTAATTTTAAGTTTTTTTTTTTTTTTACCCTTAAATAATTTAAATGAATTGAATCATACAAAAATTAAATCGTACATGTGAAAGAAAATGTAGAGAAAACAAAAGCTTAATGCTTTATGACTTTCACAATTTAAATTACTCACATTCTATTTTCGTCGGCTGCCAAAGTTGTTGGCCAAAGGTCGTGGATATTTCGAGTAAACGGCATTTTAGGTGATTTTTTTTTCTTTTTTCTTTTTCTTGTGTAAATTTGAGTTTCTTAGATCAGCAATCAATCACACTCCATGTCTAGTCCTACTGATACGACAAGATGACAAGCGTGTCAACAACTTGTTGGCATAAAGGCGCCGGAGTGATCTTCGAGCGACTGAGAAATTTGTCAGCACTGTATGAATATTGATAAGGCAAATTATACTGGAGATAGAAATGTTTGGATACCAATTGATTACATTTTACTGGTATTTTTTCCCAGGGGATATTTTGAAATATATATTTAATATACTGGCAGCATTATATTTATTTATTTACTTATTTATTTATTGTTTTGTTTTGTTTTTCAAATTTGAAAGAAAACAAAAATGAAAACATGCTTGTTTAAGAATTTTTCTTTAGGCATTTAAAATTTACTTTAATCTCACATTTTTCTTTTCAATTTATTACGTATTATACAACCTCTGACAAAAAAGTTCGGTGAATTGCCAGAAAGGGCGATCTGGCAAGAACAGCGAAACAAAACGCTACACCTACGTTGTGACAAGTTTTGGTCATCTTCCCCCACCGTTGTTCAGTTGAGCGTCGTTTATGTTCTGTGTAAGACGTGCTTTACTAAGTGCTTGTTTAGTGTGTTGGTCTAAACTGAGAACAGGAAAATGAACGAACAAAAGATCAGTTTAAGGTTTAGTTTTGAACTTCGCAAGACACCGAAAGAAGCCCATGAGGAAAGATGCAAATTGAACATCCACCAAACTCACCAGATCAAAATCCTCGAGACTTTTTCCCTATTCTCGCGACTCAAAATGAAAGGAAAGAGATTTGGCGATATTCCTGATATCTAACGAAACGGGACGAAGCTTTTGAACTCCATCCGAAAAGAAGACTTCTTGCAAAGTTTCCAGGAGATGTATAGCAACTCTCAGAGGTGTATAGTTATGAGAGGTGACTATTTCGAAGGAGAGCATGGTAACTTTCATTAATATTTTATCTACGTTAATGTTACAGGACTATTCACCGAACTTCATTGTCAGTGACTGTAGATCATAGGGCATTTTCTTCTATGTAACTTTTAAATAGCTATTTCTTTTTTCTGGTCGAGTATTTTACATTTCTTTAAGGAGGACACAATTTAAAATAATTTTTGTTTATTGAGTTAAAATTCTGAAATTTTTTGTTATGGTTAACCATATTATTTGTAAACAAAATCACATAATAAAACTTATCAGAGTTTTTTTTTAATTTAAAATTTGCAAAAAAAAAAAAGGGGGGGGGGTGGTATAATTTAAAATCATTATAACTCGAAATATTATTTGTAGAACTTCATTTTTTCCCCGTAAATAAACAGAAATATATAATATTTAATTTTGATTCAGCATTTTAAAAATTATTAATTTAGATAAAAATTAAAAATATTTAAAATCGAAACAAAAAAAAGATGTAACTTTTCTAAATAAAATCATATTTTAAAAGTAAATTTTTTTTTTCAAATTTTCTGAATCAAAATTAAAATAAAACAATTAAAAAACACATGTTCCATGTTTCAACCATTTATCATTTACTGTCGTTCTTGATTTATAACACTTTAAATGCAAGAAAGGTGAAAAACACATTATCGAGAAAAACACATTTTCACAAGAAGTCATTTCCATGACAGCCATTATTTGAAAACTAGATTTTGAAAACAAAACAAAATGAAAAAAAATATATTTGTTTATTGTTCTACTTATTATACATGATTAGATAGATACATGATTTAAATGTCATTTTAAGCAGAAAAAAACAAAGGTATTTTTAATGCTATAAAAAGTTTTTTAGAAGATTTGAGGATTTTTGTCTCGGGCCTAATTATACTGTAAAAAAAAGGGTCGATCTACTAAAAAAATTTTAGTAATCTTACTCGGTTACAAGGAATCTGTAACAATTACTAGAAAAAAGCTAGCAACGAATTGAGTTAATAGTTTTATATTTTTAATAGCTATTACTAAAACTCTCTTGGTGTGGCCGTGATAGCCTAGTGGTCATAGCACCGAACTCCAGGCTGAAAGTACCTGGGTTCGATGCTAGGCGCCACCAAATATGCACCGAATGTATGCAATGTAAGTATTCGTTAAATAAAGGGATTATGAAAATCCTGTCGTAGCAGTTACCATGGGTAATGATCTCTGGACTTTCCCTCCCCTTTAGAAACATATCAAAATAGAGCAGGTAGCAATGTTTGGTGCTGCCATCTATTGTGATTTTGCCGAAAATCTTCCGCTTCAGAAGTTTAAATATAATTTTTAATTAACTGAAAATAATTTTGGAGCTATTATTAAAATTTGCTTGGTGGCTCATACTAAAAAGTTTTAAGTTAATTACACAAAAAATTCTTTTGTTCAGTTTACAAAAGAAATGTTTGTTTCACTTGCAAAAAAAAATGCTTGTAATGGTTGCTAAAAAATTCTGTGGAATACAAATTTACTAAAAAAATTTTAGTAACCTCTTGATTTTTTTTTTTTTTTTTTTTTTTTTTTTTTACAGTGTAATATACTTACAGCATTATATTTATTTTAAAATTTTTGTTTTGAAATTTGAAAGAAAACAAAAAGGAAAACATGCCTGTTTAAGAAAGTTTTTTTTCTTTTGGTGTCTAAAATTTATTTTAATCTCTTCTTTTTCTTATTACCTTTATTAAGTAATATAGATCATAGGGCTTTTTCTTCTATGTAATTTTAAAATAGCTGTTTCTTTTTTCTGTGGTTGAGTATTTTACAATTTTTTTTTATTTAAAATTTAAAATCTGGACATTACCTTGTCCTATATAATAGCCAAAAACAAGTGATAATTTATTCGAATTCTCTTGTACATTCTTTTGCTCTGATGTTATAATGGCTACATACAAGAGAGTAAAAAAAGTAACTTGTACGTAATTGTCATATTTGATTTTGATAAGAATGTTGCAGAATATTTTAAAGTGATATTTAAAATATCACAAATTGAATAAGATTCTTTACATGCAATTAATTAAAAGCAGTTCATATATTTTGTATCCATTAACATATGTAGAACAAGAACTAAATATAAAAAAATCCTCTGTATAAGATATAATCCTCTGTAAGATATATCCTCTGTATAAGATATATCCTCTGTAAAAAAAAAAAATTCAAGAGTTTACTAAAAATTTTTTAGTAAATTTGTATTCAACAGAATTTTTTAGTAACCATTACAAACTTTTTTTTTGCAAGTGAAACAAGCATTTCTTTTGTAAACTGAACAAAAGAATTTTTTGTATAACTTAAAACTTTTTAGTATGAACCACCAAGCAAATTTTAGTAATATCTCCAAAATTATTTTTAATAACCATTACGTGCGCCCGAAGGGCAGGAGCTTCCTTCGAGCTGCATCCAGACTTCTGAAGCGGAAGATTTTCGGCAAAACCGCAATAGATGGCAGCACCAAATTTTGCTGCCTGCTCCGACAGGATTTTCATAATCCCTTTATTAACGAGTACTTACACTACATACATTCGGGACGTATTTGGCGGCGGCCAGTAACGAACCCGGGACCTTTTAGCCCGGAGTCCGTTACTATAACCACCATGCTATCAAAGCCACACCAAATGAGTTTTAGTAATAGCTATTAAAAATATAAAACTATTAACTCTATTCGTTGCTAACTTTTTTCTAGTAATTCTTACAGATTTTCTTGTAACCGACTAAGATTACTAAAAATTTTTTAGTAATTACAAGGATCACTAAAGTTTTTTTAGTAGATCGACACTTTTTTTGTTACAGTGTACGAAAACGATTTTCACAGTTCCTTAAAATATATAAATTTCGTATCCTTGAAGCTTTTTTACTCTTTTCGATAGGTTTGGATCTTGATTATGGCTCTGGTTCGAAATTTTCTTCATAATATAATTTTTATTGGCATAGTCATGTTAATTTTATCCTACACCTCTCGCAGTGGCGCAGCCAAGGGGTGGTTTTGGGGTTAAAACCTCTCCCAGAACTAAGAAAGATAACTATAATTGCCGTTTATATGAATCAAAACTAAACTTAATATTTAAATGTTTTGGCGCATTTCAAAATCCGCTGCTTTATTGAATCAGATTTCATTTAATAAAGTGATTCAATTAAATGGCGAAAACTCTACTTAAAATTTTGAAGTAAAAATTGGTTATTTGAACTAAATCAGTTTCCTGAGACGCATTATGCTAAAAAAATGAGGATTTCCTGCCACACAGATGCTCTTTGAGTTTAAGTAGTATATAGTGAATATTCTACTTAGTACTAGAGATGGGAAATATGGTTATTTTTGGTTAACAGGTTACATCATTCCACAGTAGCGCTGGTAACAGGTTCCAACATCCTGTTATTTTTGTAACAGGATACAATAAACAATTTATAAACAATTGCTAAATATGCTCCCAAACGGACAACACATGGGATATGGGCCCCCCCCGTGGAGGGAGGGGGGTCTTTCTAAGGGAACCCAACCCGTATTTACGCAAGAAAATCCAAAGTTCGAAGAAAACCACGGAAAACTCCGAATGATTGGGCTGACGACCGCGATTGGGTTTTGTTCTAATCCAGCGCCTGCCGTCTATCAGTTTTGAGGGCACAATCTCTCAGCCACTGGTGGGGCAATAACATTTAAGAAAATATCTATAGGCACATATATTTTTGAATATAAAATAATGAATCCAATAGGAAATACGAAAAGCAGGAAAATTAGAAAGTACAAGAAAACATATTAAGAAAACTTTCTTTAACATACAGAGGAAAACGAATTTTTCAAAAATCCATTTTCCGTATACCGCGTTTTCTCAATCAGCACTGTTGATGTTTTAAAATCTGAGATGAAATGCATTACTGAATTTTCGTACAGCAAGTCAATGCGTGCTGCCACTACTAGAGCGGCTGCAAAACATAAAACAAATATTAACTGATAGGACAAAGAAACTTGTGAGATGGGACAGATGGTAGAGAATGAAATTTTTTCCAGACTCAGTTTTTTCGTCTAGTTTTTTATAGCAGATATGTATAGTATGCAAGATCGATTGTACGCTATTATGAAAGCAAAAGAGGATGCTACAAAAAATTAACTACCATTTACTTCATATTAATAAGGTAATATTGTTGCGTAAAATAAAATATTCTAATACTTTGAACTCATCTAAATTTTATCCTACTATTTTTATGTCTTTCAGAAAGCTGTAAACCTAATGTATTGTACTGTATTTTATATTTTGTAAATATTAAAATCTTATCTAAACATTCCAGATTCAATTTATAAGAAATTTAATTGCATTTACTTAGTATAAAAATGATTAAATTGAAAATAATTTTTTAATAATTTTTCTCAATTATTTTAATATTTGGAATATGAGTTGTATTAAAATGGGTCCAAAGTTTACTAGCTCATACTTTTTTATATGAATCCATACATAAATAAAAAATAAGACTTATTTCCACAAAATTTTCACCCCCCCCCCCCCCTAAAAAAAGTGACATTTTTGGAGTGCCGACAGAAGTGAAAACTTGCACAATTACGTTTTTATTTTTTGAATTGTCAGGACATATTTTTTTTGTAATCGTCAGGAAACATTTTATTGTGCAGCAAATACTTTTAAATAATGTGTTTTTTTATTCATTATTATAAAGTACTACTACAAAAATTGCATTACAATTTTCATTTAATGCGCAATTGTGCATGAAAAATAATGCATATTGTTTTACATAAAAAATTGCAATAAAAAAAGACTGAATAATATTTATATGGCGCAGATGTCATACACACATCACGTTGGCACAATTTTTTTCTGATACCGATTTGGCAAAAAACCTCGAAGAAGTTTAAGAAATTTAAATTTTAACCCATTATGGGTCCGTAACGTGACCCAGAATAACGGGAGAAAATTTTTCATGCTAGATTTGTAATGTATGAAGCATAAGCTTTCGATAGACATATTACATCAAAAAATGAGAAACCCCCCCCCCCAGCCCTCCTCCCAAAAAATGGTCCTATAGGGAAAAACCGGAAAATTGAAATAGCAAAAAGAATGGCGAGTAAAAGTTAGCTATGCTAGAATTTTTTTCTCCGCTTTAGCTCCCATAGAAGCAAAGTTATAGCCTTTTAAAGATTGAAATGAAGTGAAGAAGTGAGCAAAATTAGGTGAGTCACCGAAAGGAAGGGGGGTGTCATGTTATAAATGGTAGAGAACTAAATAAGCGAGATTTGAAGGTGTATGTTTGGGGGGGTGAACCCCCCCCCCCCCCCAGAATCTCAAATTCAGTCTTTCTGATATTTAATAAAAAAGAGACGAAATCATTTTTTATTTATCCTCTTTCTTCAACAACCGCGAATGAAAACCAAACAGGAAACGAAACTTTAAATCAAAAGTCGTTAACGATAACAACATTATCCTCAGACAAAACGTTTGAAAATAAACAACAGTTACGAAGCGATAAAATGTTCTTTTGTAATGTATAAAACTACCTTTTTTCAAAAACGGGTGGAAAATCTAACAGAAAAGAACTACATAACTGAACTGAATTGAAAAACTGGTGAAAAATCTAACAGTTATTGAATTAGCGAATATTAAGGAGTTATTTCTTCTGTGGTTGCATAGGCGTAACCAGCTTTTTGAACGGGTGGGTGACCAGAATTTTTAACCTGAACTTGCTGGATGCAAACAATATCTTATTTTATATAGTAAAACCTTCTAAAACGGAAGCCTATAAAACAGTTTTAAATTCCGTTTCAGAGAGTTTTTTTTTTATCTTAGAGTGTATAATTGTGAGATTTTTTTTAATAAGGGTTTTTAAGGGTGTTTTAATAAGGGGGGGGGGACGCAAATTTTTTAAATAATTGTGAATGGGTCTGCGCAAACAGGGGGGTGGCTGTCCGGGCTGTACTTGCTGGATACAAACAATATCTTATTTTATATAGTAAAACCTTTTAAAACGGAAGCCTATAAAACAGTTTTAAATTCCGTTTTAGACAGTTTTTTATCTTAGAGTGTATAATTGTGAGATTTTTTTAATAAGGGTTTTTAAGGGTGTTTTAATAAGGGGGGGGGGTACGCAAATTTTTTAAATAATTGTGAATGGGTCTGCGCAAGCAGGGGGGGGGGCTGTCCGGGCTGTACTTGCTGGATACAAACAATATCTTATTTTATATAGTAAAACCTTCTAAAACGGAAGCCTATAAACAGTTTTAAATTCCGTTTTAGACAGGTTTTTATCTTAGAGTGCATGATTGTGAGATTTTTTTAATAAGGGTTTTTAAGGGTGTTTTAATAAGGGGGCGGGACGCAAATTTTTTAAATAATTGTGAATGGGTCTGCGCAAGCAGGGGGGGGGGCTGTCCGGGCTGTACTTGCTGGATACATACAATATCTTATTTTATATAGTAAAACCTTCTAAAACGGAAGATTTTAAAGCAGTTTTAAATTTCTTTTTATTCAGGTTTTTTATCTTAGAGTGTATAATTGTGAGATTTTTTTTAATAAGGGTTTTTAAGGATGTTTTAATAAGGGGGGGACGCAAATTTTTTAAATAATTGTGAATGGGTCTGCGCAAGCAGGAAGGGGGGGGACGCTGTCCGGGCACTCAGCCCGGACATTCAACATTGTTCGGCAAACGTCTCAAAAGAAACGATTAAGGACGTTTTTAATGAATATTATTATTATTTTAGAGGTATAAAAAATGAAATCTTGATTAAAACAAGTGAAGGAAGATGCTATCATTAAGAACCATGTGTTATTTATTTAACAGGGACTTTTCAGTAACATATTAATGCAATATTAGGTTCTGGCGTAATAACACTGTTATTTATCCTAATACGATAAATAATGCCCATCCCTACTTAGTATTGATTCTATTAACCGGTGATTCAAATAACAAGCAATTACCTTTATGAGAAACTCAAAACCTCCCCTAGAACCGAATTCTGGCTGCGCCACTGACCTCTCGGGCGGCATTTCAAAGGCTTCGTAACGTTCATGAAAGGCGTCTTATTAAGAGCTGTTATTTTGAAAATCAGACAAAGTGCGATAGTTGTATTTTTTAATTTGCTTGATTTCTGTTATGTTGAAGTAGATCATATTTAATAAATAATGTGCAATTTCGAAGCCCTGAAAAAATTTTCTTTTTCTTAAAGAAAATATCAAATGCAAGGTTGTGACTGCTATTTTTTTATAAAAAGTGAAATACTAGAGTGTTTGGAGTACTATATCTCTGGCAAACAACAATATCCCAAAATTCTTCTGGCATAAACTGTTAGTATAATCCTATCTGCTTATAAAAATTTATTAGTTTCCATGAGGCATTGTTACTTTATATTGTTATGTTGCCGCAACATACAATCAAAATAATATTTTTGTCCGTTTTCCGCGATTATTATATTATTTAAGCAATAGTACCCCCAAACTTTTTTTTATGGAATATGAAAGCGTATTACTAGAGCAAGCTAAATATTATAGAACTCTACCGGGATATTGTTGCTGTTAGCAGATATAATCGGTTATATATTCAAAATTTTCAAAATCTAAAACATTTAAATTAGTGCTATCTCAAAAAAGCATCACAGTTGAATAAAACAAAATATATCATGCAGTAGTTGAACATTTATACAAAAACAAAGACAAGAAAAAGCAGTGGAGTCTCTTAATATTTTTAGGAAAAAAAAAGATAAAATTTTCAAGCAAACAATGTCGATGATCACATTTCTTCTCTATCAGAAAATGAAAGATCCTATTTCTCTTTCCTCTTTCTGTGTTTTTTCCCTATGAAAAAATGGAATATCCCCTTTTTCTTTCCCCTTCTAAAAGAGAAAAGAAATGGAATGTTTCATTTTTTGATAGAGGAAAAACTGTAAATTGCTATGTCGTTCTATTGCCATTAAAAAAAAAAAAAAAAAAAAAAAAAAAAAAAACCTGGAAAAAGGATTGTAATTAAAATACGCGCTATTTTGAAAGAATATAAATGAATGATTTCTGGTAAAACATGAGGCTTTTACAAACTCTGTTTATAATTTAAAACATCCATATTAATGTTACAAACAAATAAGGGAATATTAATTATTTATTAGATAGCCTTTTTTTGTGCGTGTATGCGTGTCGAGTTTACGACACCACTTTTTGCTGGGTTATTATTCCTCTATAGTGACGTCATATGCATACTTTTCTATAGATTTTCATTAAGAGTGGATCGTCAATGTGTAATTCTTTAGCGTTGCAAATGACGTCATTTTATATAAAATAAAATCGTGTATTTTAACTCTTAAAACAAAAATATGTTTCGTACTATCTCTCTCTCTCTCTCTCTCTCTCTCTCTTTATATATATATATATATATATATATATATATATTCTTCATCGGGGGGGGGGGGGGGTAATAATACTAAATTCTGAAAAATCAAAATTCCTATTCTCTAGCTTTTTATTTTTAATTATTAATTATTTTATAGTATTTCACTCTCCGTAAACCTTTTAATTTGTGTCTCCTCCGAGTTAACTCTGCTGACAGAAAAGCTAAAAGTGATGGCTGCAGCGACGAAGTTAGTCAGCCGTTTAGTTCACCTTATCTTCTTTCATTTGTTTATTCTCCAGCTGTGACGGCCAAATTAGAAGTCAGGTCCATACGGTAGCAATTGATGACGAGAACAAAGCAAAATCTCCGAAAATGTCACACACACACACACAACTCTCAAGATTTTTCTTTCTACCTGCTGATGCAGGACCATGTTCGTCAGTTTGACGTTTGATGCGACGATAATATCGAACTTTCAAATGCTTTTCTCATTTCTATTTTACTTGTGTAAGTCGAAAATTGGAATTTTTCGGAATTTCTCGGAAGGCGTCAGCTTTCGAATGTTTTTTTATTTTATTTTATTTTAGTATTTTTATTTTTTTCTAACAGCTATAGTCTAAGTTTACATCTGACAGACTGTGTCTAATGCATCAGAAAAGAAGATCGTTATCTGAACTTAGAGCAACGAATTAAGATTGATGCGGTTGTTGTCTATATGATCATCTGACATACAACAGTTATATTTGTTGAACAAATGCAAAAGAAATAATACCATGGACATATTTTTAGTGTGCATTTTGATTTGTGGTAAAGTTTGAAAAAAAAAAAGAAGAAGAAGAAAAAAGCATCATTTGTAGAGGGGAGGGGGGGGGGGACAAGATTAGTAGATAAATTAAGTCTTTAGACTTAAAGGTATCTCAAAACTGTTATTTGCAAAATGTAATTCGAAAATACTTAGACGCAGTACATTTTGGACTAAGTATCATTATTCCATAGAAAAAATTTTCACAGAAATTTTTATATGAGAAAATATTTCGACTTTCTTGAAAGAAACTGGTAAAAAAAACAAATAAAAAACTGCCCTCTGCTGTGTGATATGATTGAATGGAGTTCAAAGGTCAAATTCACCCATATTAACTTTTTTTTTTAAATGAGGGGTGGGGGTACTTCATTCCAATTAGAGATCTGCATTAGCCTTGGCCAAATCAAGACAAACTTTCAAAACGTGCTGGGCTACGTCGGCAGAATAAAGACAATGCAAAAAAAAAAAAAAAAAAAAAAAAAAAAGGGAGAAAAAAAAAGAAATGAACGAGCTGGTGTCGAAAGTAAAAAGTAAAAATGCGAATAATGCCTTTTTTATTTTTATTGTGCATAAATTATATTCTAACCTTTTGTGAGAGAAGAAGTTGAGAAATGCAAAATAGATAAATTTTAATGTAATAGTTTCTCGACAGAGCCATTCTCACCCCACTGAAGATATCGTAGATCAGTGATGCACAACCTTTTTACCAGAAAATCGTTTCACACCAGAATATTTGAGAAGTGTAGTTTCTTTTCTTTAATAGACAAGTTTCTGTCGTTACTATAAGGAAAATTATTATGCATAAAAATAGTGGTATTTTTGTGGCCCGCGGGCCAAAGGCTGTGCACCCCTGTCGTAGATAATCATTTCCTTTCTTAACATTGACGATTACTTTGGCTGTGAATATAGTTATTAGGGTATATTTATTATATAGGTTTTTATACTTAATATATCAGGCTTAAAATTGTTTAAATTGTAAGCTAAAACTAGGATCAATATAAAATTATTATCATTTATAGATCCTCCACAATCGTGGCCACTGTCAATTAGCATATTTTAAAGATTGTGGTTTGGCGTAAAATTAATTATTTAGTTGAAAACAGCATTATTTTTCTATGAGAAAAACATACCGTCCTAAGGTGACCATTTCCATACTTTTTATGCTTACTAATTCAGTTTTAAAATCAAAATATATAAGTTTTCTTGAATACAATCTTTTATTCGTGTTCATATAGCCCAGTTGACATAATTTAGATTGTGCCACATATTTTAGATTGCGTAGTTTGGCTCAAAATGATATACATTGTTTTAAGTTTACTTTCAAACTTTGGGATGAAAATACCAAAAAATTATAAATCTCAACTGCACCTTTCAGAAAATCGGCCAAATGTAGTTCACAAGTCTTTGAGTATCAAAAGGTTGGGTGGTCGATTGATTCTTCTTTTTTCCCCTATTTTTTAAGAACTACTTTAAATATCGAAATACGACAAACTGCAGTTAATAGATAGATATATTTTGTATCTTCATCTAATAAATTTTAAGTTAGTAATTCAGCCATCTCTAGGCCTATTCCAGACAAAGAAACAAGAACAGGAAAAAAAAGTAATTTTGACTATATGTAGTCTAAGTAGCCGAAAGAAATGGAAATGAAAAAAAAGGCATTTCTGGAAATCATGAACAGATGCTCTCATTTTATATACAGTATATCCCTGAAAGCATAGATGAAATTGAAAGGGAAGGCAAAGTAAGGACAACGAATGTTGGCATAGCAATGTGGGATCGAAAGTAAAAAGTGTTGGCGAATACAGGCCTGACAATATCTAGAAAATGATAGGCGTACTTGTTAGAAGATTCCAGGTGTCTCATCTACGGGTATACATCATTTACACTTACAAAGCTGACAACTCTTTCCGCTTTTTTGAACCAGAAAAATTTAATAGGAATTTTTGGCTTATTTGATCGGCGGATTACAGTGATTTAGTAGGTAAAATTTTCTATAAATTTTTTATAGTACAAAAAAGAATAATATGTTGGCAGATATGCACTTACGATAGAAGATCATAAACTGCACTTATAGCTTCAACACCACCTGCACTAACTGCACAAGAAGATTTGCGATAAGCAATCCATCATTGCATTGAGGGTTTCCTTTAAAAGATTTTTTTCTTCCAAAAAGTCTTCTGGATACAAATCGAGCGGTAGTTGATCATGGTACCTATTGATTCTGATGAACATCACATTCCAAGACATTTATTCGTTGTTGCAGCTGCTCGTAAAATACATGTAATCTTCAAATGGGTGCGCCAATCGCTTTTTAGGTGCTGCCAAGCTTGTATCGATGTTGGTGGTGTCCTATTTGAGCTCTTACTGTAATTGTTATGTCAGTAAAACGAAACGCTTGTTTTCTTTTCATTTGCATTTCTTGTTTTTCGCCAAAACCTTTCATTTCCGACCCCACATTATTATACCAAAATTGCATCCATATGTTTTACGTTATGTTTTTTGTTATGTTATGTTATTTTTGGGTGCAGGAAAGCGCTGTGGTAAACCTATGAGTCAACCGTTAAAATCGAATTTTTAGGTGTTTCCCACCAAAATATGACTTGGTAGAGACCGATTGCGTTTTAATATGTGAATCGAAATTTAATTAATCCTAGATTTTTATCCGTGAACTCGATGAAGTGATTGTCTGTGCTGCCTCTTTCCTATCTATTTGCGTATAAATTATTTGACTTACAGAAGATCTTCATGAATCCCAATTTAAGCACATGCGGTTTCCTTAGCAATTGCTATGATGCTATGAGTAAATATTTTCTTTACAAATCTAATATATTCAATCTAGTATTTGAAAATGCAGATTAATTCCAGATTTATTTTTAAAAGATTAAACTTGCCTCAAAGATTTTATCACACTTCTTGGATTTCGTCTACTATCTTAACAATTACTCTACTATTTAGAGCAAAAATAACTTATTTACCAAAAAGATTTCGTGTACGATCAAACATTTAAAGACATCTCGGCTAAAAAACATACTGCTTGTCATCATTTGCATTTGTATATTTATCTTGAAACGCTAACTCCAGCAATCGTGATGGCACGCTGATGTTCCAAACTGTTTCCTCTTCAAACCGACTGTCAGCTATGAAATCTGACAGTCGGCACTTATCCATGCCATTGTTGTCGTTCTTCCACTTTAAGGCCTTTGCGTTTTCTTAACATTGAAATGATGTTACTGAGAAATTAAGACTTTGTTTCAGTTTAGATATCGTAAACACCTCTATATAATTTAAGATATCTCTATTATATTTTTCCGCTTAGATAAAAAATAAAAATATATTTGTTCGCAAGTGTTCCTGTCATAAATATAGTGTTTATGCTCACACACTCGCTTCGCCGCATCTACCTTTTAAACTTATTCTCAAATCCTGGAGTATGTTTGAGTCTATTCATTCCAAGCCATTAAAAAAAGAAAATACAATTAGGTAATTTTTAGGTGGCGGGGTAAATTAAAGATTGTCCCATGAATGTAACATTAGCATCGTGAAACATAGTTTGAACCAACTATTCGAAATATCTTGTTAAAATTGAAGATAGCTATTGAAAAAAATAAATTTTGGGTTCATTTTAATATGTAGATGGCCCCTTAAGCAAATATTATATACACCGTATAAAAGAAGACTTTATTTGCAATCGTTCGGTACCAGTAACTTTCTTTTGTGATAATTTATTAAGGAGTTAATAAAAATGTTTCCCTTTTTTTTTTTTTTCTTTTTCACGACAGCACATAAAACCATAAAAAAACGCTATTTTAAACATCCAAAGTATTAAAAAAAATCACGTCTAATTTCATTAGTGCACTTCATGTAGTATAAATATTTAAAAGTGCAAATGAGAAATTTTAAAAGAACGTTGTACTGGTTTGACATCAACTAGCGATTGTTTTCACGTGGTAAAGTTGCACTGAGAAATCTAACTGCAAAAACTGGTGATAATGCAATTGAAACGTTACTCGTTAGATCGGGAGATGTGTATGTAATGTTTTTGGGAATTAAATTTTTGCTATTACATTTTTTCATATCTTTTTTATTCTTGTTTTTAAAAATCGCACCGTGCGTGCTACCCATCTACATTTTTTTTCCAATTATTGAAATTTTCTTCCAACTGTGCCTTTTAGATCAACCAACAGTTTTGCAAATCTGGCGAGTTTTAAATGTGCGTTCGTAATTATATAAATGAGTAGTGCTTATAATCGTCTCCTGGCCCGGCCCTCTGTCCACATATAACAGCGCAAAAACTACATATAATGACTGTTCAACTTCAATCACAGTGTGAAAGAGAAATGGGTTGAGATAGTTGTCTCCTGAACCATTGTAAGGTCCTCATTTTCTATCATCAGTAAACCACAGAAGGAAGAAAAAAGGATTTCCTGGAATTCAGTTGAACTTGAGCAAGTGCTCGGAGCTAATATAGACTAAATCAATAAAAGGACATTAATGCGGACCGAAAACTTCTGGTACTGTTCAATGAAGTAAACCCCCAGAATCATTATCCTCCTTTCTCCCATTCATATTGACAATTATTTCTTGATTAGATTGTAGCATTGGACTAGTTTAAAGTCGAGCGAGTATCTATGAGTTGTCTCTTATTTTCTAGCCATAAATATTTTGTATCATAATTTTGATTAATAATGAAACTATGTATCCAGAAATTATTGAAAAGTTTTACAATTTCTTTCAAACTTTGTCGCGCAAAAACAGATGTATAATCACCGACCGCAAATTGCAGATCAAAAGTCTGATCCAACAGATTTGTAAGTATCTTTTGAGTTTTGATCAATAATGTCTTAATTATTTGCTATATTTTGAATTTTTGATAATGGTTATATATTTGCCAAATATCAATAGGTTTTTGTTATAAAACTATGTTTTTTACTAAGCGAGATTTTATTTAAAAAAAAAAAAAAAAAAAAAAAAAAAAAAAAAAGGCGGAACCCCCTTGGATTCGCCACTGAAACTACGGTATTTTTACTTTTACTTAAACGAGGTAGAACCCGTCGAAACTCGACGAGAGAAAATCTTTAATAAAGAACTGTTTCATTGATTTAAAACAAATCTACAAAATTAGTTACAGTAAAACGTAGGTTTTATATTGTTCAGTCTAACTCTCAAACAAATATTATTTTAAGCTAAAATAAACAAAATACTGTAAAACTCAATTATCCAAATTATCAAACAAAATAAAACCAAAATTCACCGGATTTTATAACAGACGATATTTTAAAAAGAGTATACGCGTTTTAATTCCTTTTTTTTTTTTTTTTTTTTTTTACTTTCTTCTATCTTTACAAGAAGAAAGTATTGGATTCATGAAAATTTTCGACTTCCGGTTTTCGACGGATTTATACGTTTTAGAAGGTCCTGAACACGTTTTGACTATTTTTAGGAAATGTCTGTCTGTGAGTCTGTCCGTCTGTGTGTCTGTATGTCTGTCTGTATGTCTGACAAAAAATTTGTGGGCGCTCTATCTCAAGAACTAATGCTCGAAATTTAATAAAATTTTATATTCAGTTAGACCTTGATATGAATTAGTGCCTATTGGTTTTTGGTGAATATTGGCCTGCAGGTGGCGCTGCTATACTACGTTTTTCATGATTTTCAAGATTGCTATATCTCAAGAACTAATGCGCAGAATTTCACCAAACTTCAGATTCTGTGACCCCTTGATATACATAGCCGCTGATAAGGTTTTGGAGTGAACTGCCCTATAGGTGGCGCTGCTATGCTACATTTTGCACGATTTTTGCGATAGCTATATCTCAAGAACTAATGCAGAGAACTTCATCAAATTTTAGATTCTGTTACACTAGAATATATAACATAGTTAGACGCTGATTACATTTTGGTATTAACCTTGCAATAGGTGGTGCAGCTATGCTGCATTTTGCACGATTTTTCCGATAGCTGTATCTCAACAACCAACCCACAGAATTTCATCAAACTTCAGATTTTGTTACAAAATGACATATAACATAATTACACGATGACTACGTTTTGTTATAAATCCTTCAACTGATGGTGCTGCTGTGCTGTATTTTACACGGTTTTTTTAAACTAGTTATATCTCAAGAACTAATGCACAGAATTTCATCAAACTTCAGATTCTTTTACACCATAACATAATTAGACGCTTTTTTACGTTTTGGCATAAATTGTCCAAGATATGGTGTTGCTGTGCTACGTTTTGCAAATTTTTTGTTATATCTCAAGAACTAATGGACGAAATTCCATCAAATTTCAGATTCTGTTAGGTCTTGACATAAATAGATGCTTATTACGTTTTAGTATAAATTACCCAACATGAGGCACTACTAAGCTCATTTTCTCAGAATATTAATTAAATTTTGCGTTTTAGGCTTTTCGGATACCAAAATCTCATTAGGCTCGGTCAAATGTTCGAGGAAATTCGATAGTGGGTAACTTTGGGGTCACCACGTTTTTTTTTTTAAATATTAAAATGTACTTATGAGATAGAAGAAAGTTTTGGGATTGACACATCCAACTAGTTTTTTTTTTTTTTTTTTTTTTTTTTTTTTTGTTCAATGTTAAGAGAAAAGGGAGTGATTGTGTTGCCACAATGACAAAATTGGTACTAAAAAAAAAAAAAAAAATTATATCTCAAAAATAAATTGAGATACAGCTTTGAAACAAAGTGCATTTAAGTAAATTTTTTTTCTCTGTATGACGGTGTAAAAATTAAAAATGTATAATGTTTAGAAGTGTAAAATTAGCAATTAAAAATGTATGATGTTTAGAAGTGTAAAACTAGCAATACCGAAAATTGCAAAACCGAAATTGCATGAGAAAGTGTTGCACTTTTTAATTTCTATTTTTTTCCCCAATTTTAAAAGAAAATGGAGCGATTCTGTTGCCACAATTACAAAATTGGTACTAAAAACTACCAAAAAAATTAATATATCAAAAATAAATTGAGATACAGCTTTCAAACAACTTGCATTCAAAAGTGCATTTTTTTCTATACGACGGTGTAAAAATTAAAAATTTGCGGTGTTTAAAAGTGTAAAATTTGCAGTTGCGAAAATTGCAAAACCGAAATTGCAGGGAAAAGTGTTAGCGTAAGACGTAACGCGTGCGTCATTCGCAAAATGACGCACGCGTTACGCACAGATACGTTTGGCCTTTATAATATGGATAGATATTGTCCGCTTTTTTAGAAAAAGTGACTTATTGAGTTATGTCTTTTTACAAATCATTGTGGCAGGCTCTGATTATAACTAATTGGGGCTCTGGGCAAAGATAAATTAGGGGTCCCCTTTCGAATCATTGCAACGTTATTCAAATAGAATCGATGGCATTCATACGTGGAAAAACATAAAACATATTTTCGCACCTTGGATATCAATAGAAGAAAATTCTTAGCTCATTCAATTCTAAATTAAATACCTTAATTGATTAAAGTACACATTCCCCCCCCCCCCCCTTAGTACAGAACAAAACGCTTTTATATAACTTCATCAATTTATTATATTACTTTAAGATGAATTTAATAACTTTAACATATGGAAGAGTTGGAATTTGAAAAAGAAAGTAAATATGTTGTAATTTAATGTACGGATTTGGGGGCCCCTTAAGGTCCGGGGCCCATGAGCAAAGTCCCGATTTGCCCATGCGATAATAAGGGCTTGCGATGTGGTACTTTCCCCCCTCTTTAAGGGTGTATTTCGATTCAAATTGCTTATTTTCCGATTTATTTTTGAATTCATTTTTGCTCTCAAATGCACCAAACTTACAAAATCTCTTATTTGGAAAGTAACACAAGGTGCCGTGATTGTCGATTATTTGATAAATGCAGAAAATATTGTAAAAAAAAAGCAATCAAAAACGGCATTTCGAACCGATTTTTCCGAAGCAAGAGATCTGGGAACGAAAAAAAGGGTCCTACTCATAAGGTAATTGTTTATAAATCAAATTCTAATGAATTGGGCGTAAAATGACATCACATGACACTTCATACGTCCCTTCAAGAATCCCCTCAGCAAGTTTTATGTTTCTACTTTTAAAATTGTGTCTGAAATTGTATCGGAAAATTTCGAGCTGTTGAAAGTGAAAAAGCGTTTTTTCGAATCCACCCTTAAATCTTTAAAATGAAAGAAAAAAAAACTTGCTGAAAATGTCTTGAACTGTTATAATAGTTTATTTTCTTTTCCTCAAATCATCAAGCTTTTCTTTTCGTGTCATTTCATTCACAGATATCCCCGGTGTTATAGGATGTATTATTTTTATCATGAGTGTGGTTACGAAACCGTAAATCCCCCAATCGTACTTTTTATGTTACAAATAAAATGCTCATATGTCTTTTGTCTTTTCAGATTACAAAGCTCAAGATTGACAGTAATCCCTTCGCCAAGGGTTTCAGAGATTCTTCAAGACTCACAGATCTAGAAAGGTAAGAAAAAATAATTACTCAAGAATACATCATAATTTCCGACCAGTGAAGTATCTGACTTGATATGTATGGAGTGACGGCATAAGTAATGTTTCAAACAACATCCTTTGAACAGGGCCTGATTAATGCACGGGCCTCCGAGGCCTCGGCCCTGGGCTCACCAATTTCAGGGGGCCACAAATTATGTGGCTGATTTTTTCCCTTAATAAAATCCTTTTCAAATAACTTTGTTTTATAAAATATGAAACGTAAAATTTAAATATTTTGAATGAATCAATGAAATTTTTAGAAGCTTTTAACCACTTTTCATTCAAACAACTTTGACAATTCATCAAACAAACCTACTTTTTTTCTCAAAGTGTCATCGGTAATGAGTAGATAGGGGAGGGGGGGGGGGACTTTTTAACAGGCCCCGGGCTTCAGCTAGATCGGGCTCTTCCTTTTAAACAGATCTAAAGCATTTTTTGAAGGAATTAACATTTTCTGCAAATACACATTGCAAAGAACCAAATTTGGTTATAATATTTCTGTCTATAGCAGTGTTCCTAATGTGATACAGTCGTGTTCCCAAAATAGTACAGTAGTATTTCCAAAGTAGTTAACCCAAAATGGTTCAAAACAGGACAGTTCCTTAATAACCTTAAAACAATCAAAATTTCTTAAGTATAATGTATATAATATGTAAAATATTTCGATTGTTTTGATATTATTAAGGATCTGCCATTTTTAACAGGCTTTTATTAGCTTCATCTTCATCTGTACGTATGTAATGTATGTATTAACAGAACATGTGTAGTAACTGAATCTTTGAATGTTAATTTTAACCACTTTAAGACATCAAATTAAATTAAAAGTTTGCACCCTTATTGAGAACCGATGACAATTCAACAATCTGAAAAGTTGCCTCTTAAAAGGATCAAAATAAAAAACGCCGGATAAACGGATAAAAGGCGATTTGAGAAATTAACTGACACGTGATAATCATTGAAACACATATGAAAACCATAACCATGCAACCGAAAAAAACATTTTAAACTTTTTATTCCCACCTAATATAAAAGCGTGTGTTTTAGTTTTTAAAACTATTTAGCTATTATTTAAAACCATTTTGGGCTACAAAGTGAACTCTCCAATTTGCAAAACTGCTGTACCCAAAAAATCTGACAATCCAATTTGTGTCTTTTGTTTTTCTAACTAAATAAACAATCTCCATTACTGCAGGATTTATGACATTTAAGTTTATACAGATTTTGTTTAACATTCCTATACGAGGCTTGCCCGCGAAAGTAAATTTTCTTATAGGGCCATAAACAAACAAAAGAAATGGACTGATCTGTGTCGAAACATTACAGTTTACTTTAATCCCTTTTCGTTAAGCGTGTTCTTTTATCGCCGGTTTTTCAAAGCAGAAATGTTTGCATAATTTAATCGGGAAAATTCCCTAATATAAGGCAAAGTAACAAAACTATCTTTTAATATGCTTTTATTATGTTATTTATTTGTCGCCATAATCATTAGTTATAATATGTGTTAAATTCACTATAAATAAATAAATAAATAAATATATATATGTATATATATATATATATATATATATATATATATATATGCATAAATTTCTCTTATTTCTGGGTGATATGTTTAAGCACAAGATTATAACTAGTCGTTGGGGACCACCGTAATATTTACCCATCATGGATATGCATAATATAATGTATGAAAATAAAACATTTGTAAACTATCTATAAAGTGCTTTGCCATTCCAAAACAAAATTTAAACGTATATTTCAATATTTTGAATATACATAATAATGCTCTATTAATGAATTGCTGATGAACCAATTTCGACAAATTACATAAAACGTCAAACTTTTCAAGTAGTACCTAATTGCGTAAAAGAAATATCCTTATAACTCCAAAAATAATAATCATATTAACTAACAATTTGCTGCGTCGGATTAAGCGTCTCATTTACAATTAAAATATATCTTTGAGTTGAAATTTGAATGAAATACAGCGTCATGAAAAATCGAAGAATGCTAAAAAAAAACAGGATTAGAAATTTCTCGACAACTAATAATCCGATCGCCTTCGTTTTTTATGCAAAATTTGTGTTATTTTATTGTCTTTTACATCCACAGCTTAAAATAAAAAAAAATCGAAAATCTTTATATACCTTTCATCAGAACGAATTCTTCGAGAGTCCGAAAAAAAATAGTTCCCTATAATCGAGGTCACTGATATTAAATAGGCTTCGTCCCATTCTTACATACTAATTGCATCCAAAATTTCAAGTCTCTATCTCAATTTGTTCGGGAGATAGAGCGTTTACAGACAGACACACAGACGGAACGACGGCAATTTTTTTTTTTTTTTTTTTTTTTTCTAGAAATATGTTTTTCGGAATCTCCAATATCTGAAACGTGTAAATCTGTCAATTTTTTTTTTCTTTTTTCGAGTTTCAAAACGATTGCAAGACTTACCCTATACTACATATGATGGGTAAGTAAAATGAAAATAAGTAGATTGGGGAAGAATTAAGCATTAGATAATTAATTATTTTTGAAAAATAAATAAATAAATAAAAATAAAAAAAATTGTAACAAATTACAATGACTATTTGGAAAATTATATTTTCTAAGAGTAACTTTTAGACTTATAAATAAATTCTATATTTTAAAAAAATAATAATAAACATAACTTTTTTATGATGATCAAAACGTGGTTTACGTAATAACATTGTCCTATATATTACGTACGCCATGGATTAAAAATTAACATTCCTGTACCAATCATATAGAAATGTTTAATGAAATTTTAGTTTTACGATTTTCGGTACTGCAAATTTTTAAACTTTTCAATTCGCACATTTCCAATTTTTATACCGTCGTATAGAGAAACTAGTTGGATGTGACAATCTCAAAACTTTCTTCTATCTCATACGTACATTTTAATATTTTTAAAAAAATAGTTACTCATTTTAATGTTTTAATAATTTTAATTCAATACCATACGAACTTTGGTTTTCATCTTAAATTTCTGCTTCAATCAATTAATCGAAATAAAAACGAATTTCCGTCTCTACACGAGCCGATGAACAATAGAATATAGGCAGATTTTTTTTTTTAATTCAGGGAGGACCTATTTGCCTTACCAAAAAATAATCGTATACAAAAATGTTAGTTCAGTTCTAGGATTTATAGATATACTAACTTCATACACTTTTAAATGGTGCAATATTGAAAATGGCATAAAATTGGCTATTGCAGCGCCCCTTTCGGCGGATTTTTTTCAAGTTCAGGGAGGACCAATTAGCCATAGTCATACACTTACACAAAAAATTTGGTTGAATTCGATGCGTAACTTCATATACTTTTGGCCGGTAAATATTGAAAATGGCACAAAAATCGCGATTGCAGCGCCCCCTTCCTGCGAAATATTTCAAAACTGAAGGAGGACCTCTTGCCACAGCCAGAAACATTCATAAAAAATTTGGTTCATTTCTATGCATATCTTCATACACTTTTTGATGATAGAATGGCGACATACACACAGATAAACACACACACAGACACACGGACCGACAGACATTTTGTAAAAACAGGTTTTTTGGAATCTCTGACCCCCTAAAACGTGTAAATCCTTCGAAAAACGGAACTCGAAAAAAATTTCGATTACAATACTTTCTTCTATTGAAGATAGAAGAAAGTAAAAAATGTACTTTTTACCCATAAGTGCCTAGCGTCCCTTTTTAGGGAAGCTTCAAAAGGTGCATTCAGCACTGTTTTTGACACCGGTAAAAAAAGAAAAGCAATAATTATTTTATTTAAATGATGCATTTTCGTGATTAATGTACTAAACTTAAATCTTCTAAAAATAGTGGTGCCAACCAAATAAAATTTACCCAAAAGATGCTGGGCACGAATGGGTTAAATGCAATTATTTGAAAGCGGTATCTCAATTTGTTTTTAAGTTATTAATTTTTGTAGTTTTTTATTTAATACTTTTTGTTGTCATCATGACAACAGAAGTATTTCCTTTCTGGATATTAAACATGGACTAATCAGAAAAAAGAATAAAATAAAAAATTGAAGTATTCCATTTTTGGACATTAAACATAGACCAATCAAAAAACGAATAAAATAAAATAAGTTGCGGAATTCAACCAATATAAAGATTCGGATATACTTTAGATTTCCCAATTCTCAACTGAGGACAACAACAAATTTCCAAATGGTTAATAAAAAATAACTGGCGCGAATAACCAAGGATTCTGAGCACCTTACACAGCGACAGCACAAACACGTGATTCGTTCCCAAGGTGTTGAACCGCAGCGTATGTCGATGCGTTCATATAACGAATAGAAGAATTTTCAAAAATAATTACTGAACCAAAACAAACCAAAGAGTTTTTTATGCAGTATATAGGTCACAGAATTTTATTTCACATATTAAATATATTTTACAATAAATACTAAGAATAGCTTAAATTCTATTTTAAAATTTGCAAGCTTCGAATGTTAATATCTAAACTCTAAACAAATAAACAATATTAAATATCGAGGTTATATTTATGAATTACCTTTCCCCGAAAATAAGACTATAGTTCTTATATTAATTTTTAATCAAAAGACGCTCAAAGTCCCCATGTTTTGGAAGAGGGGGGGAGGGGGACAAGTTTTTTTTATATATACATATAAAATAAAACGAAAATGAAATTTTTGTGAAATTTTTGTTTTGTTATTTATTTGTTTATTTGCAAAAATCCATAAATATTCATATTCATTAGACAGTAAAACATTATGTTATTTTGACATAATTATGTTTTCAGTATGACATGTTTTCAGTATTATAATAAAATGTAAGCTTCTGACAGAACTTTTTATTGGTGAAAGTGTCGCTATTCTGAAATTAGGCCCGAAATCTTCAAACAGTACGATTTTGTAAAATAATCTAATTTGGAATACATATTATTGTACAAGGTATTGAGATTGAGACCCTAATCTCAAAATTAGAAAATGCTGCTATTCGAGAAAATGATGCCAATGTTTAAAAAACTCATTCAAGTTGGCAAGGTTTTCTGGCACAATCAAAAAGTGATTTTCATTCGTAGACGAATAAATTTTCCTTAAAGCGAAAGTATTTTAAAATCATTACTTTAGTGTAAATTTACATTCGTCGAAATTTTAATCATGATTGTGTAACTTTTTTGGTGCGTTCGTAATTGTGTAAATACGTAGCATTTACAGTCATCGTTCAATTCGTCTTTCTGTCTGTCTATCCGCATATAAGAACGCAAAACTATCCACCTAATCGTTTGAAATTTAATATATATTATTATTAAATAATTTTGTCGAGTCATTTCAAATTTTATGAAAATCGGATGCATATTACATAATTCGATTACAGGGATAATGAAAAGCATTCCGTTATAGTTACGGTCAATGGGGAAAAAATTGTTTCAAGTGCATTTTAATAGCGTTACAGCCTTTCAAACAGAATAAAATTGATATGCATCTATGAAATGTATACTAAAATATACATTCTATATTATAATCTGTGGTGATAAGATCATTTGTCATTAATATACAGGGCCACATAAAAGTATTCTTCTACATAATGGTATAGGGGGAAACAGTGTTTTGGATGAGTTTTAATTATATTAAACTATTTCACACTTTATGAAATATCTACTAATATACACATTCTGTACAAGCTGTGGTGCAAAAAAGTTTATTATTAATACGCAGGGCCACACAAAAGTATTCTATTGCATAATGGTATAGAGGGAAACATTGTTTGGGATGCGTTTAAATTATGTTAAACTGTTTCACATTTTATGAAATTGATATACGTTGCTGAGGTTTACTTCAAGTTAATTGCCGTATAATAGAAAGCATTTACTATTTACAAGGACACAAAAAAGATTTTCGGATACTGCATTGTATCCGAAATACTGTGCATTATAAAAATTCGTTGTAGTTACGAACGTTTTTTACATGTGACGTGCAATTTTCGTCTTTTTAAAACTAGAGCCCTGTATCAGAAAATGACGGTTCAAGGAAGTGAGAAGGCTGAATTTGAAATTGATCATCAGGGATATGTTTTGGAAAATTTTAGGTCCTTTAAAGGATATTTACAAAATAATTTACCTTAAAATAGGAACCTTTACAAAATTTCCCAAACACTAACCCTTCACAAGACATTTTATCTCCAAACAGGACTCTTCACAAAACATTTTATCCTCAAACAGGACCCTTCACAAAACATTTTATCCCCAAATAGGCCCCTTCCCAAAACATTTTATCCCAAAACAAGACCTTTCACAAAATCACTTGTCTCTTAAATAGACCTTTCACAGATTTTTTTTTTCACCTTCAAATTGAACTTTTCACAAATTTAGCCATTTAATAATAAAGTCTGGCTTATAAATAAGCAGATGAAATCCCCAAAGAGCATGTTACTTAGCTTTTTATACATGAAAAAGAGCACCTGAAGACATCGATACTTTAAAATTCACAAAATTCTGACTAGAATTTTCACTTATATAAGAAAGAAATTCACAATTTCACCAAAACAGGACCCTGTGAGAAAAGTCTGGAGAGACCCCTGATCATGTATCACGCGTATCATAAAAAAAATCCTGCTATGTAATCCTGCTGGAAGAAATGATTTTCTTTTAGGATAGATCTTATTTGCAGGACAACATATTTTATAAAGTGTAAAAAGGAAAAACAAACACTACTTTATAGATTGTGAAGAGGCAGCACAACCAATCACCTCATCGAGTTGATGGATGAAAATCTTGGATTAGTTAAATTTTGATCCGCATATTAAAACGCAATCTGTCTGCTAAGTCATATCTTGGTGGAAAACATTTAAAAACGCGATTTTAGTGGTTGACTCGTAGGTTTATAATTATGTTTTCCAGCTCCCAATCCTCCATGTTCTCATACTTTTGGGAAAGCACAAAGGTAAATTTACGAATCAGGTTTTTAGTTATGTTTTCCACCAAGATAGGACTTGGCCGACCGATTGTGTTTTAATATGCAGGTCGAAATTTAAGGGTGTTCCTAAATCAAAAAGGGCAACTTTGTGACACATGCATTAATTTATTTTTGTTTGGAAACGCATGAAAATAGCAAGTGTTGTTATTCAGAAACTGTCTAATTTCACTCATTCTTTTGTTTTTTAAAAAACACAATAGATTTGTCATAACAAGCCTTTAAAATTGACACTTTTGAGCATATTTCCCGACGAAAGCAGAAAAACCGGTCGAAAAAGAGGAGAAAAACGGGTGATTGCGTCATCGAAATAGCTTATAACTCGATAAGTAATTTAATTATCATAAAATGGAAAAATAAGTTCGATTCGAAATCGCTTTCATAGTCAGGCATTAAAATTTTATATCTTTCGGTTAAAAAATGAAATTGTGAATGTGTCAAAACGTTTTTCGCTTGTTGAGCGGATCATTTAAGAACACCCTTAACTAATCCTAAATTTTCATCCGTGAACGCGATCAGGCGATTGGCAGTGCTAACAAAACAGAAGTCCAGTTAGACTAAATTAGCACTGTTGAACCCTTTTTTTGTGGCTAAACGTTGTCGATTGATGTAAGCAAACCATAAAATCAATCATCACCTAAAGATGTCTAGTTTCATGTTCTCTTATATATGAATAACACTTAGCCTTTTGTTATCTTGAATAGTTTTAAATTATTAAATTTTTCGGGATGAATATTTTTCACGATACTTACGAACCTAAATGTAGCACACCGGTTTTTCCAAATGCAAGGTCTATATCTCAATGCTTGCCACCAAACTGCCAGTGGTTATGCTCTCAATACTCCGTTGTGATTTTTTTAATAACATTTAATAAATTTATTTAACTTAATTATTGATTATCTATTTGCGAAAGAAACACAAAACTCGTCGCTAGTTAGTTTCATCTTATCGTAACACGAAATGATTGAAATAAATAAAAGATATCTCTATTAATTTGAGAGCTAAAAGATAAAAGCTCATTCTGAGTTATTCTCACGCGACTGACACTTATTATAATAGCAATGGTATAATAATCGTAAAAAAAGACTTTTAGAGTTTGTCTTTATTCCGCCATCTTCACAAAACAATTTAATTAACAGAGAGGGTCGTAAATTTCGAACTTCTTTCCATATAAACAAACGCGTTTACTTTACAGGCATTATTAGCTCTTGACTGCCCAACCGAAACTGAAGTCTAATTTTTATTTCATAGCTGTCTCCCAAACCAGCCGCGAATCTACTAGCAGAAATTGCTGAAACTCTAGACGTGGAAATTACTACCTACCACGAAATGAAATTCGCCTTCTAAAGGACTGTAACGCCATCTATGTTGTAAGATCGGCATCGCAATATCATGTATAATTTATCAATTCGTTTTGCCCACTTCAATGTTAGCGTGATGTAATTGGATTTAGTATTGGGAACAACAGTTATTAAATTTCTCGTTCGTATTGTGCCCTTCTTTACGGATTAAAACGACAGATTGTTTAGTATAATGTTTGCGAAGTTGAATAAATAACAAGAAGAAAACATATAAGTTCCGGTTGAAGGATAATTTTATGGTTATATCCCATCATTAACCCTTATATTGAAATTTAATTTGAAAAAATAATAAAAAGATAAAATAAAAGAAGGATGTTATGAGATTAACTTTTTATAGTTTTATGTTATATTTATTTATATTTTATTTTTAAAAAAACAATGTGTATAATCTTTATGGCTTAATAGAATGAGCAGAGATTAACCGGAAATTTTATTTATAGTTAATGACTCCGATTTAAAAAAAAAAAAAAAAAAAAAAAAAAAAAAAATCTGAAACCATAGTTGCTATCAGAGATGAGTTTGGGCTCGTTTTTCGAGGCCCGGGCCCACCCGAGCCCGAAAGATTTTTTGCCACCAGAGCCCGAGACCGCTGCACGAGCCCGATATCGAAAATATACAAAATAAGATTGTATGATATTTAAAAATTGTTTTAAAAGTGGCATCTCATTTTCAACGTAAATCAAAATCAACGTAAATTTTAAAAAATCACATTACTATCTTAAGGGTATGTATTTCGATACAAATTTCTTATCTTCCGATTTATTTTTTTTATTTATAATTGCTTATTTTATTTATATTATTTATATTTTATTATATTATATTTGCTCTCAAATGCATCAAACTGGCAAATGGTCTTACTTAGAAAGTACTTAAGGTGCCCTGATTATCGATTTTTTGATAAATGCAGAAAACATTGAAAAAAAAAAAAAAAATGCAATCAAATTTGGTTTTTTGAACCAATTTTTCTGAAGCGGGAGATCTGGGAACGAAAAAAAGGGTCATACTGAGAAAGTAATTGTTCATAAATCAAATTCTAATGATTTGAGAGTAAAATGACATCACACGGCACCTTATACAACTCTTCAAAAATCAACTCAGCAAGTTTACTTTTAAAAATAAGCCTGAAGTTGTATGAGAAAATTTTGAGCTGTTGAAGGCGGAAAAGCATTTTTTCGAATGCAACCTTAAAGATCCGATGCTTTTATAGGAAAAGATAGATCTATCGGAATCGGATCTATCTTTCTGTCGAAATAACATGGTAATTATAATTACTTACGGAGGAAAGTGGCTTCCAAAATGTACAATGTCCTTAGTATGAGCTCATGATGACAAATAGATATAATAATCATTAAATATTTTCATATGAAAAACTACTATGAATCGTGCACAATAGAAGATTAAATAATTTTTAATATCCAGCTAATTCTCGTCTACTAAAACCAGAAGAAAATAGTCTCTTCGCATTCTAAACTTCGTACTAAATAATAAATAAATAAACGATCCGATTAAAGAATATCTTCTGTTAACGAAAAGCCAACTTAGTTTTAATTTCGATTCGGCGTTTTAAAAAATTTTAATTTATCTAAAAATTAAAAATACATAAAGTAATTTTTTTAAAAATATGTAACGGTTTAAAAGAAATCATATTTTTAAAAGTATTTTTTGGGGGGGAAGGGGGGGGGAGAGTTGAAATAGAAAATAATAGAAAAAAATAAAAATAATAATAATAGAGAAAGATATATTCCAAGTTAGCACCATTTATCTTTAACGGTTCTTGATTTATAACAATTTAAATACGAGAAATGGTGAAAAAAAAAAAAAAAAAAAAAAAAAAAAACATCATGTAGACACACGCATTTTCACAAAAAATCGGTTGCAAGACAACCATTGTTTAAAGGCTAGATTTTGAAAACAAACCAAAATGAAAAAAACTAATATTTCCTGTTCCAATTGAGATAGAAACATGGCAAAAAAAAAAAAAAAAAGTGAAATTTTTAATGCAATAAAATTTATTTAAAAAACCTGAAGATTATCATGTCCTGGATCCCCATGACCCTTTTGGGTCTGCTGTACTATTAACAGTGCATGTCTTTTCATAAACAATTACTTTTGTTACTATAGAAATAATAGTATATGGCTATGCATTTTTTTATTAGGGTTTTATTCACGCTTTGGCATTTAGTGATAACAATATTAATAAACGTTTGCTTATTTCTCTTTGCACCATTGGCAATTCCTTTAGTTTATACTCAAATTTCACTCTTTAAATTTAAAATATAAGTTTACATTTCTGAACAAGTCATGTGTCATAAAACGCAAAAAACATTAGAAAGTTGCAATATTGGTTAAACCTTGTTGTATTACGATATTTTCCAAATGTCTCCAAGAACTCTTCCTTAACCTATTATCATAATCAATATAAATTGAATAGTACGTATATTAAGTACATTAGTTAGATTTTAGACTTTGAGGTAATTTTTAGGCTTCAAATAAGAACATTTGCGAACAGAATATCTAAACATATCTAAAATAGCTTCGAGGTCCTGGATGGAATTCAACACGACACATACTTGTATGAATATGCTTTTCCTTACTTATGCTGTTTTTGAGAAACAAGTACAAAAACAAACTGCGTGCAGAATCTAGAATGTGACTTAAAGTCACATTCGGTCCTCATTATAAGTACATACATTACATAATGTATCTACATTAAGGTCTTCATATAGGTAAACACTGTGCCAGAAATCCCACTGATTGTAAAGTTATGTTTTGATAATAATTAATTATCTTTGTAGCCTCCGTGTTCCTTATTTTTCCTCTTACGCACATTGGGATTACCAATTCTTGTTTTTGTACATAGTTTATCCTTCGAATGAAAATTTGATAGTTTCATCGTATAAGATAGTTGATAGCTTATGGAAGTCATATATACCATACACTGTAAAAAAAAAAAAAGAAAAAAAAAAAAAAAAAAAGGACGATTTTACGGAGATCGTATTGGCAATTGGGACGTTAGTACAATTCACTGTTTTTTAACGGAAAAAATATTCCGTAAATTGCAGAAAATTTTCCAATTTTTTCTGAAGAAAGTGGGAAATTTTCTTGAATTTACGGGAACTTTTCCATTTAAAATCAAGTGAATTGCATTGGCGTACGACAGCAGATAGTATTTACAGGGACACACAAAAGATTTCGGCTACTATACTGAATCCGAAGTACTGTATACCATTACACCAAAATGTGAAAATCTTTCAAACTTCGTTATACTACGAATGCACCTCATTTGCTACGCTTGACCTGCAATTTCCAATTTGTTTTATGCAAACGCAGATAGGGAACAGACTTATTTTTCCATGAGTTACCATCTTTTTGCACCCTCTCCTCCTCTTCGAGATCGTATTAGGATCTACAGAGAAATATTTTAAAAATGTGCCACTGTCTTTGTAGAGCTTTTAAAATGTGATTTTCTTTTACCATCTTTTTCTTTTATTCTAAACAACGCTGGTTTTCTTTCTAATTCATCAGTTGAATAATATTTTCTAACAAGGAAGGTCTTCATACGGGGCACCCCGAAAAATCTGAAAAAATTACAGAATGTTCTTCTCGTGTGAATATATACATTTATAAAAAAAAAATTCGGCGGAACTCCCATTCAGTTACCGTACAAAAATTATGAAAATTTCGTTATTTGGCGATTTATCGCCGGTTGGCAATGGTATGTAATTAAAAAAAAAATTCTTTATGTCAAATACACTTCAAGGAAAAAAAAAGTTTCATGTTGAACTTTTTTTTTTTTGATAAGTTTAATTAAAATAACTTTAGTTTTGTAAGTTTTAGTTTATTTTAAGTATAATTTCATTATATCGAAATTTATATGTATTTATATTCAAATTTAATCATCAAAATTTGAGATTTAAAACGAAATTCATAATTTAAATTTAATTAAATTTGTTTCAAGCTCAAAGTCCAATTGAGAATTGTCGATTAGATTTTGTTGCTATGGAAACATATGACGTTTATTTTTTAATACGCTTAAATGTATGAAGATAATTCTATCAATATGATTTTTTTATCTATGAAAACTTTTTTCCAGCTATTAATTAAATAACTTACGAGTAATATATATATATGTGTGTGTAATACATTATGTATTACATGTCTATAATACATTAAAGTCTCTCATTGTTTATGTTTAAATTCATTAAATACCATTTACACGCAAACTAAATATCCAACAGTTTTGAGAATCGTTTGCTTTTGGCGAGGAAAAAGGCTGCTCGCCAAATCGAGTGACTCTTTAATCTTTTCACGCCAAATATTCGGAAACATCTAATTTTTTTTACACAATATCTAATGTGATTCCGCCGCTTATTTTGACTGATCCTTTATTACATACATAAATACTTTAATTGGTATTTTTTTCATTAAATTCTGGCTATGCTCAGTATGGAGACCTTCCTTGTAAGTAACTTTTTATTTAAAAAATGTCTACAAATGTAAATATATAAATCAGCGGTTCCCAACCTTTATTGGTACTCGACCCACCTTTGAGTAAAAAAAAAGTTTCGCGACCCACTTAAAATAAGAGTGTATATATCAGTATGGAAATCGTTGTATGGTGTCTGCCGCGATCCATGTCTGGGTCGCGAAGAATTATTATTTTCTATTTTTATTATTTATTATTATTTAGTATTTTTATTCGGATTATTATTTATGATTTTTTAGAAATATTTGTTAGTTTTGTAGAAATTGAGTTGGGTTCAGTTCGAGTATTTGGACTTCATAATGGGTCGGCCCGAGCTCAGTTATAATAAAGTTTCTATATCGGATATACTAATACTAAAGTTTCTATACCAATAATATTTCTGTGCGAACGCGCAAATCTGTAGTTGGCGCTATTTTAAAATCAATATTTACGAAGGTAAAGCAATATAAAAGTGCTATCAATTTTCTTTCTTTCTGCTTAAAATCGCTATTGGGTAAACCCGAAAAAAAAAAAAAAAAAAAAAAAAAAAAAAAATTAAAAAAAAAATACACTATAAAACTCAAAAGTAAAAACTTTCAATTTACAGAAAGATTCTTTTTTTTTGTCCGACCTTTACACTGTTCTCGCTGGCAACATACATTTTTCGATTGTTTATACTTTCCTCCTTTCCCCCTCCTCGAAACTTTCTCCTTGGAGAAACCCATGATACAGAAAATTTTTAACTTTTCTTCAGGTAAAAAACGCCAGCCTTCCTGATAAAACGCAAGCTATAGAAGGTTTCGGCGAGACCAAAGAGGCAGTCGGTAAAAAATTAAAAGAAAAGAGCCCTCCCAACACTTGGCTTTAATTGAATGCCCTCTGATCCTTTTAAAGGCTGTATTGCTTCCTGATCGTGCAGGGGTCGTATGCGGTGTAAAGGATATCATGGAATAGATACATTTTTAAGAAGGAATAAAGCTTATTAAATTAGTTTGGTTAGGTTGTATTGTTATTTTTTTTTTTTTCTTTTTCGTCCCGCTGTGAATATTGCTGGTGGTTCTTTCTTTTTTCTCTTTTATATACAAGATGTAAAACATAAGCACGATGGAAATCCACTAATTGAATACCGATTAATTACAAAGCCGTTTAATTGAAACAAATGTTTAGTATAAAAATAGTAAGAATCAGAAAATAAAAGAATAAAAAATTAGAAATCCAAGAAGCAGATCGGAAAAATATTATTGTAGTGTAACTCTAATTATTCAAACTCCCATAGTCATCCAAATTTTTTAATCGATATTCGCCTATAACAATGTAATTTTTTACTGAAATTTCTATTTAAACCTGTGTTAAAACTTACATTTTAGTGGAATTTTTGAAATATGTTATTTTGATAGCTCTATTCCGCATTTCATCAATGTCAAAAATACTGAATTCCTCTATTATTCTCAAATAGAATTTGAAGAAATTGCTTATATTTTTAAAATTGTGAGTATGACTTTTAATCTAAAACAAATAGAACTATATCGTAATGTGGGGTTACTTGGATCTGACGATCTGAGAGAAGGCGACTTGGATTCCCCCCCCCCCCTCTCTCCCTTCCAGTTTTTTTCATCAATTTTGCATGTACTATATTTGGGCTGTTAGACATGGGAATCATATAATGCTCACATATAATGCTCTATACAATATATCTAACACTGATTAAGAAAATACTTTTTTAGGGGCGTGTATGTGGGGGGGGGGGGTACTTATAGTTGCATCACAGGGGTCAAGTATTCTCCATTTACGGTACAGGATATGTTATTTATTTGCTTGTAGTAAAAGTAATCTCATTTCCACAATCCAATTTGGCTTATTTTTTTAACCCATTAGTGCCTAGAGTCCCTTTTTAGGGACGATTACATAAAGCACTTTTCACACAAGTAAATATAAAGGTAAATAAGCACTATTTTTCATGAGACAAATTCCTCAAAAAACTAGTCGTTGGGGGCCACCGTAATACTTACCCATCATGGATATGCATATGAAAATAAAACATGTGAAAACTATTTATACAATGCATTGCAATTCATAAACAAAATTTAAATATTGTTAATATGCATAGTAATGCTCTATTAAAGAACTGCTGATTTCCGATATCGACAAATTATATAAAACGCCAAACTACTCAAGTAGTACCGAACTGCGTAAAAGAAACATCTTTATAACTCCAAAAATAATAACTCTATTAACTAACAATTAACTGCATCGGATTAAGCGTCTCATTTCCAATTAAAATATACCTTTGAATTGAAATTTGAATGAAATACAGGGTCATGAAAAATCGAAGAATGTGGAAAACAGGATTACAAATATCTCGGCAACTAATAATCCGATTGACTTCGTTCTATATGCAAAATGTGTGTTATTTTATTGTCTTTTACGTCCACTCCTTAGAACAAAAAAATTCGAAAATTTTTACATACCTTTCATCAGAACGAATTTTTTGAGAGTCCGAAAAAAAGAGTTCCGGATAATCGAGGTTGCTGATATTAAATAGGGTTCGTCCCATTCTTACATACTAACTACATACAAAATTTCAAGTCTCTATCTCAATTCGTTTGGGAGATAGAGCGCTTACTGACAGACAGACAGACGGACGGCAAAAAAATTTTTCTAAAAATATGTTTTTCGGAATCTCCACTATCTAAAACCTGTAAATCCGTCAAAAAATTTTTTTCGATTTTCAAAACGATTGCAAGACTTACCCTATACTACGTACGATGGGTAAGTAATTAAGATAAAAGATATTCTTCTTTTTATTCTTCTCCCAAAATTTCATTTTTAATGAGGAAAATAATTTGGGCATTAATGGGTTAATAAACAAAGGTGATGTCATATTTTTTGGCTCATTATCATAATTTTTCTTTTGATGAGTGCCCCAATTTACGGATTTTTGCATATTCAGAACACATTAATCCAGATAATTGAAGCTTCTATTTCACCGTTCGGATAAAAGAGATAACAATGAGCTTGACTATGTCAAATAATTAACACAAATTTGGAAATGTTTTGTCATAAATGAAAGAAATAAAATTTTAAAATGAAGAAAAGTATAGTCGCATCTAATCACCTGATTATCCCATATTCTTCGTTTGTTTACAGGTGAACTTAAACACGTAGTTTACAGATGAGCTAATACTCATTCGTCCAAGTATCCATAGATTTAACTAAGCTTTTTACATTGATTTTGTATGAGAACAATCGCATAAAGAACTACGTCAAAATATATTCGTTAATTTTCTTTCATAAATCAATTTAAAATGTGAGCTGTATGTTTCATTCTCTCTTTACGTGAATTCTGATATGTAATTGATCCCTGTCTCAGAGAAAGGGAGATTAATAGTGCAGCAAAAGATTGCAATAACAGATCAATAATCAGATTTTAGTTTCAAATATTTATTTAATTTAAAATGAACTATAAATTTCTCTTTTCCACGACTGAACGCTTTCAGAAAGAAAAAGTTATAGCATGGCGACAATTTACTTTTTATGGTATATTGCAATATTCAACGTTTACTGTTTCCGAAAGATGTTAGCATTTTCTTTGATTTATCTTCTAATATTTTATAGCGTCTTATAGTTTTTATTAGGGAGAATTATAGAGTTCTGTTCACATTTTCAGCACAATATTTTCTTGTAAATTGAAACAATAGTATCGACTATTTTACAATCATATAAAAAACTGGTGAAACCAGAGAGAAAAGTAGAGCTCGATCTAAAAAATATTTCAGTAAAAAATGGTACATATTTTCAATCTAAAAAAGTGCATAGAAAAGAAATGGAATGGGATTATTTGTAAAGCTCATGATATTACCCAAATTTTTGTTAGCGGAAAATGTGGGGCTGAGCTTTACTGGTGCCTTAAAATCAGCCAGGGAAAAAGAGACATTTTTTACACACTCCATATACCAATAATCTATAACCAGTTTTAAAAATTTGGGTTCATAACTATATTTTATAGGATGGTGTAATAAAGAACGAGAACATGAATGATCCGTCGAGTACAAAGTGTGGACAAAATTTCATTCAAGGGATTTTCGATAAGTGGAAGATCAAAACTTCAAGTAAACCCAAAATCTTAAACATATACAATTCAACAATATACTAAATATTTGTGTTCAAAAATATTTATTTACATCAGTTCCTCAACAACTTGATGGTATTAATCTTATGCGTTAATTATTTCTTCATGGTTTATATTAGCTAAGCGTTGTGGATCTTATCTGATTTGAGACAACATAACTATGCATACTATTAACTACTTTGTCCAGTTATCATTTTGAATAGATAATAGTATGATTCTGAATATAAGGCGCCAGTAAAGCTCAGTCCACATTTTCCGCTAACAAAAATTTGGGTAATTTCATGAGCTTTACAAATAATGTGATTTCATTTCTTTTTTACGCACTTTTTTAGATTGAAAATGTGTGTCAACTTTTACTGAAACATTTTTTAGATCTAGCTCTACTTTTCTCTCTGGTATCACCAGTTTTTTTTATAAGATTTCACAACTTTTTCTGATCCTTTCAGGAACTTGATCAACTAACTTCAACTAAGTTATTAGTAGACATATTAGTTTGGTAAAATACCGGAAACAGCGCCAAGTTGGCGTCACTTTTGGTCACCAGATTTAGCGATACATTGCCAAGTTGGCAACAAACTTGGCGACATTTGGCAACAAAACCGTCCCCACCCCGCGATAGTAGACGGATAAGATTTTCATTGTTCCATTTCCAAATTGTTGATCTTTTATATATAGAAGGATTTTTTTTTTATTATTATTATTATCCCTTTGTAATTGAAATATCTGTATTATAGTAACTATTTTAAATTTTGGAAACATTCAAATAAAAATGCGATGTTGTTTTAACATATATTTAGTTGTATTATTTAGTTATATATATGCTTATGAAAAATATGCATTTTCTGTTTCGAATGATGTCAACTTCAAAAATGCGAAAATCTATCAGGAAAATATGAATTTTTATTAATCTAAAAAAAAAAAAAAAAAAAAAAAAAAAAAAAAAGGAACACGCGTTATTATGTCTTTTTTTTTAAATTATTGTGCTGTTTTTTAGTTGGTGGCTACTCGAAAGTGATTAAATTAGCAATTAATAATTAGCAATTAAAAAGAGAATTTTCTATAATGTTAAATTATGGAAGGTATAGCGCTATATAAATTTTAGTGCCATGTCCTTAATACTGGATATTTTTTCACAGGACCTTCGAAAGGCACATACCTAAATTAAAAGCTTTCGAACAAGCTATTACACGTCGCTGAATGTTTTCTGGTTCGGATTATAATCGAGTTGTTTGTCATTTTATCTTGTTTCGTGTAGAAAAAAGTGACAAAATAGGAGTTATGGATCTCCCTAACTAACCGGTGGATCTGGATAAAATTTAGTAAACTTTGAGGTCTAGAGTAGAACACTTCTCTTTTCCACTTTCTTCGCGATCCGATGATTGAGTCCAACAACATTAATGATGCATCGGAGCTCTACTATACAGCACAATAGTGCTGTATGCTAGTTCCATTTCTTTCCCTCTTGAGCTTTGAAAGAAAAGAAAACAATGCCAAAAGTAATTTAAGAGTTCAAACATTCCCCGCTGTATTTAATAATATGATAAAACCTGCTAAATGGAATCGCAAGAAACTTGAGAGAAATTTTCTTTTAAACAAGTTTGCCGGCAAATCTATTATAATTTTATTGCATTCATTTAAACGGGAGCATGAAAATTTCCGTTTAAGATAGTTTGTGCAACGCGTAGTTTTTATTCCACAGATTTAGTTGCTATAAAATAACAAACAGCTAAAGTCTCTTTAATGATATCATTTCAACGGATTTTCATAGATTCATCCAATCAAGACCCATAAAAATACAGATACAGTATTTACTTTTGGATTTTTTTTGGGGGGGAGGGGGGAGTTTTTTAGTCTTGTTGTTGTTAGATTCACTGCATATTAATATCTCAGTGCACCGTTGTTGGCGACTTCCATCTCTTCCCAATAATTTTGCAACTTTTAATGCCACCATGCTCTTCTTTTTCAGGTATCCAAAATCAATTTCGCGCATGAACGTACTTTTTTTATCACCTGCGTGTTTAAAAAAACGAAACTTTAATTCAATACCGTCCGAGAGTTTCTTAAATAAAATGAAATCACGAATTAGACACAGCTGTTGGCAACACGTTGGCCAACAATAGAAGCGACCGGTGAGGTCTGATATTCTATTTATTGGCTTCGCACTCGAAGTTTAACTTCGACTAGCCCCCTGATATCGCGTGCAAAAAGGGGATGGTCTACTTCAGAATGATTTATTTCTGGCCTAATTATTTCCTTTGTAGTTACCGCGCCTCGTTCGAACTAAGGAACAATTGTGCAATCATCGTTCTTAGTGATGATGTTCTGTGCGGAAAATGGCTTTTGAATATGTAATGAGGATGTTTTAGAGTCTTAATTAAAGTCAATGCATACTAAGCTATAGAGATGTGGCATGCAGCAGAAATCCGTGGGTATGCTGCGCTTTTATTAGTAAATCAAGTTCTGAATTTATTCTGGAAATCATAATAATTGTCTCTATCAGGGAATGTTAATTTATTCGTTAACTAGCAAAGGGAACATTCATCTCACCGAGTTATGCAAATTTCTTTATAATTTGCAATCTGAAATTTATGTATCCATTTCAAAGATTGTTTCGATGCTAATTTACATTAAAATAGTAATAATAATTATTATTACTTGTAACATCGCTTCAGTTGTATATCGTAGAACATAAAATATGGATATTGATTAATGAATGAATCATTTGAAGATAATCAAATCAATATTTTCAAGAAATTAACTCTAATATAAGTGATGTGTCTTTTTAATCTTATTACCCTGCATTATCATTAAGTTACATTAATTTCTTTAATTTCGTAATCTAGAATCTGTGGTCACTTTTCAACCGTTGTTTTAACTTAACTATAATTTCTGTTGAAATAATATTGATAATAAAAGCACCCTAAATTTTACTTATGGCAAATTTTATTTATGCGGCAGTATGGCTGTGATAATTACTTTTCTTTAAATTTCCTCCGTACTGTAATACTTTTCATTTGCCTACTTAATTTCTCGTGTACATATTATCCATAGATTTATATTAACAGCCAGTGCGAAAAGGTCATAAATACTTTTAAAAATCCCCCCCCCCCCCCAAAAAAAAAAAAAAAATGAAAATGAAAATTTAATACTAAAATGTTGTTTATCCTAAAATACATTGTCAGGATGCTTCAATGGATGCGATTTTTTTTTTTTTTTTTTTTTTTTTTTTATCAAAAATAGATTTTTTGGTGTGTAGAAATGAGGATTATTGTAAAAGAACTGGCAACTTGGCGGGTTTTCTATTCGTATGTAATCAGTTAGAAGTACCATCATCGTATAATAAAATACTGCGTATCGAATATTTTAGTTATGTGCTATTGTTATATAGATATTACTATTTATTTATTATATCTTCTATATCATTTTCTTTTCAAGGAATTTTTGTGGTCACAATTTTTTAAAAACATTGACTCCCGCTTTTAATTTTACAAAATCCATTGAAACATTCGACCAGTAAGGTAACCACATCAAATCGAATAAAAAAATACATCAAGTACAGTCAGTTTTTTCTGATTCATTCTTTTATGTAGATCCAGATTTTTTTTTATTTAAAAGCTTTAATATCTGAATAGTTTTCAATTCATGTTTTGTAACAGTAAATTTTATTTCTTGTTGCTGGAAACTAAAAACCAGTAATAGCAATATTTCCAATCAACATATTTTTTAATTGAAATATATATTTAAGCGCTAACATTGAAAATGAAAAAATAAACTTAGAAAAAAAAATTAAATTATTACATGCGAAAAGGGAAATTACGTCATATGCAAAACTATATTATATCACATTATAAAAAAAAAAAAAAAAAAAAAAAAGATTCCTTCTAGACGTTAAAAGGAACGATATCTCCATTTTGATATGTTGAAATAATATTTATGATACAGTACGTAAATGAAATTTTCAAGTCGAAAATTACATTATGTTTCACAAGACTTTACCTTTTTACTTTCTTCTATCCTTAATAGAAGAAAGTAGATCCGGTTTTTTACGTTTTAGGGGTCAGAGATTTTAAAAAACATGTTTATAAAAAATGGTTGTCTGTCAATACGTGTGTTGCCATTGTGCCATCGAAAAGTATATGAAGATAAGCATAGAATGTAAACAAATTTTTGTGTATGTGTTTGACTGTGTCAAACAAATTTTCCTTCAATTTTGAAATAATTTGTCGAAAAGAGGCGCTGTAATGGGCATTTTTGTGCCATTTTCAATATTGTACCATAGAAAAGTGTATGACGATATGCATAGAATCGAGCCAAATTTTTTGTGTAAGTGTTTAGATATAACTAATTGGTCTTCCCTAAATTGAAAAAAAAAATCTGATGGAAGAGGGCATTGTTATAGCAATTTTTGTGCCACTTTCAATATTATACAATCAAAAAGTATACGAAGTTATGCATAGAATTAAACCAAAAATTTTCTGTCAGTGTTTGGCTGCAGCTATAAGGATCTCCCTGAATTTGAAAAAAATCCGCCTCAAAGAGGACGCTGTAATAGCAATTTTTTTTTTTCATTATTTTCAATATTGTACAACCGAAAAGTGTATGAAATTATGTATAGAATTAAATCATTTTTTTTTTGTGTGTGTGTGTGTGTGTGTGTGTGTGTAAGTGTTTGTGTCTATGGCTAGTAGGTCCTCTCTGAATTTGAAAAAAAATCCGCCATGAGGTTTTTTTTTTTTTTTTTTGGGGGGGGGGGGGGGTTTGTAAAAACATTTTGGAATCTCTGATCCCTAAACCGTGTAAATTATGAAAAACCGGAAATTAAAAAAAAATCAATTACAATACTTTCCTTTATTGAAGATAGAAGAAAAAAAAATTATTAATTATGAGTATGCTTAATAAAACAGATGGATCTAAAAACATTATTGTACGAATTAAGCATAATTATTTCTTTCTTATTTAGCTTCAATCATTTGTATGCCATATGTCTGTTTGAGTGATTAAATGTATAAGGGTCAGTTTCCTAAATCCCAAAGTCTGCTATATGCGACTATTAAATGCACTAACATTAGCAATTTGTAGATTAGGTAAAATGGTTACCTTCATAAATTGTGATAATCCTGTTGGGCCCATTTAGAAGCGAGGGCTAACTGGTACTACACGGAGGCATTATGTTGGAGTTAACTTCCCACATCGATTAACGAAACTGTTCAAACATTAAAGCAATTCGACTTGTGATATATACCGTGACTTGATTCATACCAAGTGTGTTTCTGAGAAAACGTTAATAGGTTCCATTCTCTTGAAAATTTAATTTGTCATTCATTCTTGCTAAGTATTGTCATATGCAAATATAGGTGACCAACTTAAGAAATATGTAGTATAATTTTTGGCAAAGGATATTTAATTATAGTATTGTAAATGAATTACTAAATATGTTATTATGAATAACATATCGAAAATATACACATACAAAAAAAAATATCAAACTTCAAAATATTAAATGAAAATATTGCAGCGGTTATCAAAAAAGTCTTGTGATTTCAATTATCATTACTTTTTAATATATTCTAAAGAATGAGTTGATGAAAAACTTTATTTTTTATTATATTTAGTACTATAAACGTCAAAATAATAATAATAATAAACAATAGCAACGGACAGACTTGGCTTACTGTTTCGACTCTTCTGTTATTTTTACTCCTATTATTACTCTTATCTGTTGTTCATTAGTGTTAAATATACACTATATGGCCAAAGGTGATCGGCAAACTTGCGATTTTAGACAATTTGTTAAATATCTAGAAAAATACATGAGTAATTATCCTGAAACTCTAAGTGTATAAACATAATAGTACAAGGCACACATTTCCGTGACGATTTTTTTCAAGAAACTTCATAGGGGACCGTGTCTAAATGCCGTGTTAGGGTTAATTAAAATGATAAGCTAACATATGACAGCTAAATGATAATTTCTTCTGTTTGAAATAATGTTTGTTGAGCATATTTCCCTATAAAACATGTATATCATATCCAATTACAATATATTAAGCTCCAATTTAAAAATAAGCTATTATAAACAAAATAAACAAACGACGGTTCCTCTAAAAAGAAAAGAACAATTCTGAGTGATTCATTAAAATAATAATAATAATAATAAAAGTATCCAATTATGATTTTAAAATATTTGTAAAATCGTATTAAAGCCTTTAAATATATTTTTTAATTACATTTTTCACTTTCGTTTACATTTATTATATGCAGTAAATTTACAACCTTAAAAATAAATGATTCTCTCAAGTCAACGGTTTTTTCATCGATTATGCTTTGTGGACTGACTTCAACTTTTGTTGTGTTGCCATCTATCGGCATCAATATAAACGAAAAAAATTTCCATTGAAACGATAGTATAATAATAATAATAATAATAATAATAATAAATAAATAAATAAATAAAAAGATGCAAGATGTAATAATGTGTCTAGAGATTTCTCTCAAACGTTTCCGTTATATATTTTTAAAATACCATTCAATAGGTACAAAAAATGGAATATTTTTATTGTGATTTTTTGATATAATTTAAATTTCGTTTTATTATTTATTTATTTATTTATTTATTTATTAGGATGTAAACATTTATCCGCTTAATTTTTTTTTAATTTGTTTTCTATTATAAAGAAAATATTTTTTTCTCAAGGTGTAATGGATATATGAAATATTATCATGACTGCATTAATAAGACTGAAAATTATTTTTCCACATTCTGATCTTAAGGATTCAGGTACCATTTGAACTAACAAAATACGTGAAAAAAAAATAACCTGTGTAAAAATTGCTTTCATTCAGTACCTAGTTGACTTTTAACTATAAAACTGAAAATACATAATTAGAAAAAATTTATTTTATCAATTAAAGTTTTTTTTTTTTTTTTTTAAAGTACACACATATGGAATGTTTTCTAATTTATTTTTAAAGATGATACAATTTTTACGAAAGAATAATTCTTGCATGGCTTGCGCGCACGAATTTTCACATTTTAATGGATAAAACAAACCAAGATATTTTTTAAGAGTAGAGATATAATATATTTTCAAAATGACCTACAATGAAAAAAATAAAACTTATAGATCCTGAGAAAAAAAATATTTCTTGAAGAAATTAGAAATATCGAGGGTTTATATATATATATATATATATATACAAAACTAGTCGTGAATTCTAAACTTCAAACTTGAGGAACATAATAATAGGTCATTTTGTGCCCGTATACGTTTAATACATTCAACGAAAATTTTGTAAAATTCTAGGCAACCATTTCGTTTCAAATATTTCATAAACATTGTTTTATTCGGTAATACTTGGTTATCCCGTCGACCAAAAAACGATCGCCAAACTATAAGATTAAATGCCAATAATGGATGATTATGAATGTCACAGTCAACAACATTAAATATGACACACGTGTTTAAAAAGTCTTTAAGTGATTTTTATTTCGACTTTTTATTTGTATTTTTGTTAATATTCTACTAATTATTTGTTTTCCGTTATTTAAAATAAAAATTATGTCAATATGTATAATTTGGCGAAATTGGTCGAAAGTATAACCAAGTACACTGTAAAAAAAAAGTGTCGATCTACTAAAAAAACTTTAGTGATCCTTATAATTACTAAAAATTTTTTAGTAATTTTAGTCGGTTACAAGAAAATCTGTAAGAATTACTAGAAAAAAGTTAGCAACGAATAGAGTTAATAATTTTATATTTTTAATAGCTATTACTAAAACTCACTTGGTGTGGCCTTGACAGCATAGTGGTTATAGTAACGGACGCCAGGCTAAAAGGTCCCGGGTTCGATACTGGCCACTGCCAAATACGCCCCGAATATATGTAGTGTAAGTACTCGTTAATAAAGGGATTATGAATATACTGTCGGGGCACTAGCAATGTTTGGAGCTGCCATCTATTGCGGTTTTCCCGAAAATCTTCCGCTTCAGAAGTCTGGATGCAGCTCGTAGGAAACTCCTGCCCTTCGGGCCCACGTAGTGGTTATTAAAAATAATTTTGGAGCTATTACTAAAATTTACTTGGTGGCTCATACTAAAAATTTTTAAGTTAGATATATAAAAAATTCTTTTGTTTAGTTTACAAAAGAAATGCTTGTTTCGCTTGCAAAAAAAAGTTTGTAATGGTTGCTAAAAAATTCTGTGGAATACAAATTTACTAAAAAATTTTTAGTAACCTCTTGAATTTTTTTTTTTACAGTGTAGTACCTTTTATTCTTTAAAAAATGCTGAAAAATAATTACAATGTTTTCTTTTAGGGAATCTATGGAGACTTTATTAAGGGAGCACGCATTTCGGTACTCGCCGTTCCGTTCATTTGTGACTGGAGAAATGCCGCCTGACCAATATGCCCTATCAGGTGAGTCTTCTTAATATCAAACTGTTTTGATTGAAATTGGTAATAAATCATTATTATTATTATTATTACTTATAATCATCCATTTCATTTTAAAGAACAATTATTTAAAGGCTTGCTCAGAAATTTTGTCGTCAACTTATTAACAATTTGGTATTTCTGTTAAGGGTGTATTCCGATCCAAACTGCTTAGTTTTAGATTTATTTTTAAGTTCATTTTTGATCTCATACGCATCAAACTTTCAAAAATCCCTTATTTAGAAGCTACACAAGGTGCCGTGAGGGTAAATTTTTTGATAAATGTAGAAAATGTTGAAAAAAAATGCTGTTAAAGTTGCCAATTTGAACCGAAATTTCCGAACCTGGAGATCAGAGAACGAAAAAAATGATCGTACTGAGAAAACAATTGCTAATAAATCAAATTCTAATGAATTAGCGAAGAATGAAATCACATGGCATCTGAAACGTCACTTCAAAAATCATCTCAGCCAGTTTTGTGTCTCTATACCTTTAAAAATGAGTCTGAAAATATATCGGAAAATTTCGAGCTGTTGAAGGTAAAAAAAATATTTTCCCACATTCAACAGCTCGAAATTTTTTGAGACATTTTCAGACTCATTTTTAAAAGTAAGAAGAAGAAACTTGTAGGGACGATTCTTAAAGAGATACATAAGAAGACGTGTAATTACATTTTTCGCACGATTCATTAGAATTTGATGTATAAGCAATTACTTTCTCAGCAGAGTTTTTTCGTTCCCAGGTCTCCCGTTTCGAAAAATTCGGTTCAAAATGCCAATTTTGACTGCATTTCTTCAATGTTTTCTGCATTTACCAAAACATCGAGCACGGCACATTATGCAGTTTCTAAAGAGAATTTGCCAGCTTGATGCGTTTGAGAGCAAAAATAAATCAGAAAATAAGCATTTGGATTGGAATACACCCTTAAGGACCTACCTCACTTATACGAAAACACTCGCTCACTGCTGTAAATCCTAAGAATTTTTTTTCTATGATCATAAAAAAAAAAATTATATCACAGATGCATACATGAGTTGTGTTTTTGGAAATATTATTGAATATCCTGTTCTTATAAATAAAATATGAAAGAATTTTTTTCCCTATAAAAAATAATAAATGTATTTTTCAATACTGAATTAAAGTGTTTCTAAGTATCTATGACTGTTTAACCAGTATAGCACAGACTTGCATGATACCCTATTTTTTTATAGAAGCAATGCCTGATAAAAATCAGTGTAAATATAAACGTATAATGATACATGTATTTCAGCAAGACAGTTTTATGTGAACCATTTCTTAATAATACTCAGTTTTAAATTAAAACAAACTGATAATAGCAATAAATGTTTTAAATATCCGCGTCGTATGTTTGCAGTTACATTAATGTTATGCTTATAACATTTTAAAGATGGATAAAAAAAAAGTGTTTTGAATTAAAATAATGTTATCCATTTTTTCTTGATTAAACACTGTAAGGACACATGGAACTTCTTGACATTTAAAATGAAGTGGATTTTGCGAAATATTTAACATCATGTATTTTACTTAAAAATAGATATAGAAATGAAATTTTTTTTACAGTAAACATACACATTATAATCCATATACAGTTGGCTCTCGTTAATTCGAACTCCTCGGGACTACAAGAAGTGTTCGAATTGTCCGAAGTTCGAATTATGGAAAATATGAAATGAAAACATGCTTAATATAGTACTATTACAAAGGAATTAATGTTATAATGCTTTTTTAATTTATTTCGTCTGTTATCATTAAAACATAACTTAATATTAAATTAGAATGTTCAAAAACATAAATTAAAAAATTAGAAACAAGCACAATGGAAGAAAATTTTAAAGCGTCACTGATGGACAGGCGGGGCACTAAAAAAGTGGATATCAAATGCATTGGATTACATGTATACTCGTTCGGAACAATTTTCACAAACATCAAAGAAAGTAAGTGATTCAAATGATCAGAAATCCGTCAGAACGAAAAGAAAAATGAAAAATCGGAATTCGATTGTTCGAATTAAAAGAAGTCAAGAGAAAATGAGTTCGAATTAATGAAAATTTTTAACGTTATTCTGCCATTGAAAATTTCGGAACTTCATGTTTACTTCGACTTAAGCGAAGATTTGAATTATCCGATTTCGAATTAACGAGAGTCGACTGTATATATATATTACGCTAACGTATGTGGCACAGAAATCGCAATTATTTGTTATTGTTTAATGGCAACACCCAAACAAATCGTATCTCATTGGTTATTATGTAAAAGTTCTTTGGCAGGATTTAGGCCGATTTAAATCGGTTTTTATTTATGTGTCGCACTTTCCCTGTAATTATAAAGCTTGAAAATATCATTATTTTGGTTTTTCTGTTCTTTTTATTTAAAATGAAATGAATAAAATTCATGTATTTAATGCTTCAGTTTAAAGTTATGTATTATAAATGAAATGAAATGAGTGAAAGGATTATGGATCAAATGGAATTAATGAAATACGAAAAAATGTCACGGGAACAATGTTTGGCACCCGGATAGCCTAAAAATACCCGTTCTTGATTTTTTTGTAACAGAATTTTCTAATTTGGCAAAGAATTGAACAAGTAAATTAAATTATGAATAAAAGTAATATGATACAATGGTTAGCATGCGTTTAAAGGAGACCAAACTGGTCGCCAAGGGTGGCTAGTCCATCTATAAATCAAAAGAAATTAATTTCAAGCATTAATTAGTTTCCAAGAACTAATTTACTCTTTCACATATCTCTATAAACTTTTTTGAATAATGTCTGATTGATTGATTGATTGATTGATTGATTTTTGACGTCCGATTATCTGCGCTAGGGATATAGGACCAGGGGGGAATGCCCTTCGTGGGGGTCTTTCTAAGGGAACCTAACCCGTATTTACGCAAGGTTCGAAGAAAACCACGAAAACTCCGAACGGTTAGGCCGACAGCCGCGATTGGGTTCGAACCCAGCACCTGCCGTCTACCAGTTGAGAGGTCCGAACCTCTCGGCCACTGGTGGGGCGAATAATGTCTGTTCGATAAACTTTTCTAAAAAACTGTTGAATTTATCACCTTTGAATGTGTTGTGACGTCAGAAAACATACTATTTGAGAATAATAAGGAGCAATTTCCACTTTGGCTTAAAAGAAATTAAATAAAAAATATTTTACCAAAAGTTATGAAAATCCTAAAAATTTTAAGAACACATTTTTTATTATTAAAAAAGAAAAAAAAAATAGCTCAGACTTAAAATGTTAGATATTTTTAAAGAAGCAAGTTATTTACGCAATTTTGAAAAGTTTCAATTGTTTACCTAAAATAGAAGTTTAGAAAAATGTACCAAAGCAAAAAAAAAAAAAAAAAAAAAAAAAAAAAAAATACGTATTGAAAAAAGGCTAAATAAGTTATATGCACACCCAAAGTGCTTAAAAATTATTTTAAAATTTTCCAACTCTACAATTTTTTAGATCCATAATTATTTAAAATCATAATCTTTTTGCTCTATTTTTTTCTGCGTTTAGGTTTTGTAATTAAAAACTCAAAAGATTGTACCGTTTTATGTCCCATATGTTTTCAACGTAAAATTGTGCATTCATCCCAGATATGAGACCAGGAGAAATATGCAGAGGAATTTAAAAATAATAGATTAAATGATAAAGCGAATGAAAAAAAATGACTACGAACTAAATAAACTACTAACTAAATAAAATATAATTTGTAATTATTAAAGCAATATATACAGGGTGTCCGAAAAGTATGGAAACGGTCGAATAACTCGAAAAATACATATGAGATTGAAAGACGTAAATATACGTGTTAAATATTTTTAAATAAGCTACTCAGTGATATCAAATTTGACCTTCGTAACAGACCCCCTGGCGGTCAAAGGGGGTCCAACTTTGAAATCTTAAATTATAACTCCCATTTTTTATTGCAGATTCGGATTTTACGGACAAAAATACGTAACTTTTGTATTTGATGTTTATTTCGAATCCTCGTTTATCACGGTGTAATTGAGCATATTAAATCGATACATATTTCGGCTTTTCCAACGGGATTTTCCCTAATCGAAACTAATTGGGGAGAATTTATGACATCAAATTCTTCGTCTTTTGGAATAATAGCGTTTCCTGAAAATCACCCGTGCCGATTATTTCGGTAGTGCTACACAGTTAAAAATTTGATCCATTTTCTGTAGCGTCACTCCACAGCTTTTATAGAATATCTCTTTCATGACCAATGAGAATGTTCCATAACACAGTAAAGTACACTGTAAAAAAATTGACCCTTTTGCTGCATCGTCACTCCACCGCTTTTATAGAAAACGATTACTTTACTGTGTTATGGAGCATTCTCATTGGTCACAAAAGAGATATTCTATAATAGCTGTGGAGTGACGCTGCAGCAAATGAGTCAAATTTTTAACAGTGTAGCACTATTGAAATAATCGCCACGGGTGATTTTCAGGAAACGCTATTCCTACAAAACACGAGGAATTTGACGTCAAAAATTCTGCCCAATCAGTTTCGATTAGGGAAAATCCCGTTGGAAAAGCGGGAATATGTATCGATTTAATATGCTCGATTACACCGTGATAAACGAAGATTTGAAATAAACATCAAATACAAAAGTTACGTATTTTTGTCCGTAGAATCCGAATCTGCAATAAAAAATGGGGGTTATAATTTAAGATTTCAAAGTTGGACCCCCTCTGACCCCCAGGAGGTCGGTTTCGAAGGTCAAATTTGGCATCACAGAGTAGCTTATTAAAAAATATTTAACACGTATATTTACGTTTTTCAATCTCATATGTATTTCTCGAGTTATTCGGCCGTTTCCAAACTTTTCGGACACCCTGTATATACATATATATACACAAGCTACAAACAACGTTTTAACGCACAAATTGTAAAAAAACAAATCCCCTCCCTCCTCAAAAAAAAAAAAAAAAAAAAAAAAAAAAAAAAAAAAAATCACAAATGCCGTTTCAAGGATGTTTCGATTCTCTTCATCAAAGAAAAAGAAAATGTGAAATGGGTTCAAAGAACTCCTCGGTTATTGCCCCGAGTGCTGGCTAGATTCATTACCCAGTACTCGGGGCTGTAACCAAGAGGCTCTTTAGACACATTTTACTTTTTTTTTTTGGGGGGGGGGGGGCACTGAGAAAGAGGATTGTAGCATCCATGAAACAGTGTATATGTGATTTTTTTTGCAGGGTTTGTTTTTTACGAGACTTGAGCATTAAAACGTTGTTTGTAGTTTTTAATTTGTGCATTGAAATTCGCACAAAGTGTTTCACTTTTGCATATATATATATTATTTATTTTTCCAGGCCTAGCAGGAGTGCCATCGAGTGCGGATCTACTTTTCATGGCAAGCCAGCCTGGATCTCCTTGGAAATTTCCTTCTATGCCTTTAAGCATGGCCGATCTCAATTCCTTAATGCACCAGACACAGCAAAATCAAGCTAACTTGCAAAGCCTATATTTTGGACTTCAACGATCTGCTTTTCCACCTTTTGCAATGAATCCAGGCCTAATTCCGGGTTCACCGCATCTGCAGTCACCCACTGCTACCACGTCAATAAGGACACAAGCTTCCAGTTCCACCTTGTCGCCATCAACTTCAATCGCTTCTCCAGTCACTGGAAATCCCTCATCTATGTATTCATCGATACCATTGTCGACAACGAGGTTACCTTCATTATATCCGGGTTTCAAATTTCATCCATACTTTCATCCGAGGCTGGTTCAGCCAACAACTACTAAAGATCCAGAGTGTGATGGCCTAGCACCTCAGGTGTAAATATGATGAAATTAGTTCGAATTAAACTATATGCTCAAGAACTTGAAATGTAAACTATAATGGCCAAAAAAACTTTTTACTATATGGCCGCCATTGTCAATCATTTTGAACTATCCTACGGCGATATGGACTGATATGATTGTTGCCATTGGGGATATTAGTTTCAAAAAGTTCTGTGATGTTTGTTGTACAGTTTCTGATAAAAAACATTATGTGGTTTAAAAGCTTTCTTTAACAGAAGCGCTCTCTGTAAGAGATTATGTGATAGCCTCAATATCACAAATAGTATTTGTACAAAACATACAATTCTCAAATACCAGAGATCTGAAATATTTTGGAAGAGTTAAATGTGCTGTAAAACTATTTAAAAAATGCAAATTGTTCCTGCATTTCCGTCATTTGTTGCAGTTTAGTAGCTGACAGCAAAAGAACTATTGCCTCGCGAAATTAAGCTAGCTATTTATTTGAATTTAAAGTAATCATCACTTTTTAAGGAAACTAGATGAAACACTTTTAAGTCAAATGGAATGTTAGTAGTATTTATAAGTATCATAATAGTCAAAAGTGCAATATTTATTGCATTTTTACACACGTATTTCATTGTTTCATTGCATATTTTCAATTAGACAGAGTATGTTTTTTTCTTTTTCTTTTCTTTTTTTTTTTTTTTTTTTTTTTCATTGCATTATAGATTTTTGTATAAATTTATCAGTAATCTTTTTTAATAGATTTATTTATCTCTAAATTTTGAAATCAAATTCATTTGAAAGTATTTTGGAGCTATTGCAAATATACGTTATTACAAATGGCAAATAAAAGCTTTTCGAGAAATATCTCAAATAAAAATTTTAATAAAATAGTACTGAAAATATAAGTATTTTTTCACTTGTGGCATAACTTATTAATCTAATAGAATTTTTCTCAACGGAAGTTTCCTTCGTCCAAAAATATCCCATTTTTCTTTTTCTTTTTCTTTTCACAACTTTCAAATTTAATTTTAAAATTCCAGTCATCAAATAATAGAAATAAAGTAAAATAAATAAAGGAAATAAAAATATATAGCACTTTAATAAAGTAACACTTTGTGATTTTTTTAGAATAAAAAACAAAACAATCTCAAATTAATACACAATTGCCGTTCATTTTATTCCGTTTATGTATTAAATTTAATGTATCCTATAAAATACACATCTTTGCCCTTTTTTTTTTTTCCCCACATAGATAAATAATGTAAAACAAAAAAAGAAAAAGAAGGAGAAACAGAGAAAGAGAAAAAAAAAAGAAAAAAGAAATTTATGTGAATAGACCCTAATAAATAGTAGAAATAAACAAAACGGAAATTTGTTTCTCATAGCTCTTATTTTAGCAAGATACGTGATTATATCAAAATGATTTGCAGCAAAAAAGTACAAAATGTACAAAGACGAAAACGTAAATAATTTTTCTAAACTTTAATGATACACTTTTTAGGACCTATTGATATAATATTCATATAATATTCATTAATGATAATTGTTTTTCAATGAAAAAAAAAATCCTAACAAACTGTCAAAAATGCACTTATTGAGTCCCATGAATCATCAAATCTTATGTTAAAAAAAAAAAAAAACCTTTTTTTTTCCCCAATCTTTTTTAGTTATTAATTTGTTAATGTAAATTCATACCTGGAATAAAAAAATATATAAAAATAAACCTTGGGGTTTAAAGAGGTTATTCACGAAAATGTCCACTTTCATTTGCCCTTTTTCCCGAAAACTCTGCTACAACCTCTTTTTCACTTTGGAGAGTTTTTATTTATACTCTTTTGAATAGAGAAATATACTGAACCTTATAGTTCAAAATTTCCTGTAATTCTCTTCCCCTCCTTTTCAGTCAAAAGATGGAAATATCGTCAAATATTAAGGGGGAGCGGAATGTCCTCAAATCGCGCTAGTAATTTACTGCAAGCATTTTTTTTTCTACGTTTTTATTATCAGCATTTTATTTGTTGCATATATATATCATAAAAATGACCTACACTATGAGAGGAAGGTAAAAACAGATAGAAAGACTTAATCCATGCTAATGCAGTAAAAAGTGAATTTACAATGGATATTAAAGCTATGTGACATCTATGCTTTCAGCAGAAAATTTCAGATAGCCGCTCAATTCGGGTAATCTAGTAAATAGAAAACAGCAAATTTAACTTTGTGCATTTGCCAGTTTTAAGATATGCCAAAGAGATAACAAAATTAATAATGATAAGTAATAAGATTTAAAAACATTTATTTCCTTAAACTGCATTTTTTCAACTCATGTTAAATTTATTTCAAACTACTGGTTTTGAACGTTAAACAAAGATCAAATGTTTATTCTATATGTTTTTACAGAAAAGGATAATAGATGATCCACAAATTTTTCCTAAATCTAGGAGCCAGACAAAATGTTATATATATTATTATCATATATATATATTATTATAAATGTTATAACTATACTATTATCAGCTTTGGTTTGAGAAAACTATACTTTTGTATCAACCATTTTTGTTTTATTTTGTTTTTCCTTCAGATATGCTCATTAAAAAAATTATGATGAATTAATAATGTTATAGAGGTATAAAATCATAAATATTACCATTCACATAAATGCAAAATACTTTGCCAAAGGTGCAATCAATCAGGCCACAGAACATTTTTCGTCACAGACAGTATCCTACCTTATATATAAGTGTTTACTATATTGAAACTAGGTCTGTGGGAATTTAAATTTTTTCTACTTTTGACTGCATTACGTCTTACACATAGTACACCTCAGTTAACTGTACATTTTGTTTGTAATTTTACTAGAAAATGGCAATAAATGCAAATAATAAAATTTATAACAACTTATAGCAAACTGTGCAAAATATTTAGATTTATAGCATTTTTTTTGGGGGGGGGGGGCTTAGTTATGATTATGTACTGTAAAGAAAAAAATTAACTCTACAGATGTAAATTTACAGAAATCTGTATGCTTACAAAAATTTTATCAGTACACTGCACAAAGAAAAAAAAAATTCTACAAATTTGTAAGCAAAGCTACTTAAACCTATAGCTTTAGTTTTCTTAGTAACCTTATAGATTTATTGATTTTTAATGCAAATCTGTATTTGTTACAGGAATTTTAGTTGTTGCCATTACATAAAATGTTTTTGGAATACTAGTTTTCTAGAACATTTTTAGTAACTTTACAATTTTTTTTTACAGTGTGATGACTGTTATTTTAAAACTTTTGTTGATTTTATTTGTATATTCATATAAATGGTTAAAAACAAAAAGTTAAAATAAAATAAAAGTTTTACAAAATATCTTTAGTCAGTGCGGTGTTTAGGATTTTTCTGTTTATTAAAAGCTCATTAATACGATGCTGGATTTTGGATTTTATTCCTTATTAAATAAAGTAAAACAGAATAAATTTTTAGTTTTCTTTCAGAATAAAAGATCATTATTGTGAAAGTAGCATTAAGTACATAATTACAATAAATATCGCCGAAATTTTTAGCAGTGACGACCTGGATTTGTTATCCTTTAGATAAATATATTAATTTACTAATTTTCTGTTTTTGGTCTAAAATTCATTTTACATATTGTAAAAAATAAAAAAATAAAAATAAATTGCCAAAATATTGAATTTTTTTTTAGGAAATTGGGATTTCTAGAGCTTTTTATGTAACAGTAATTGAAAAAAATTCTGTAACCGATTCTGTTACATAAATTCTTGCTATTACCGTCACATAAAAAGTTCTAGAAATCGTAGTTTTCTAATAAAAGTTTTATAACTTTACTATTTTTTTTCTTTTTTACAGTGTAAAACTTTTTATTTTGTTTGATTTTGATGCATAAAGATAACTTATAGTTGGAATTTCGAAATCAATGGCCAATAAATTAGGCATATTCAATTCTTTCTTTTTCCTGACAAAATGCAACATTAATGATGACAAAAAAAAAAAAAAAAATCATTATATTTTGTAAATTTTAACAGTACAATTGTAACTTGTTAAAAATAAGTAGCTTGATTGCATGAAACATTATTAATGATTTAAAATTTAATATAGATTTCCATATAGTTCAAAACAGTTAAATCTTATTTTAAGTATATCAAAATTAAATTCATATAATTAAATATTGAAGTTTCTGAAATGGAATGAAACTTTTAATTTGAATTTTTTATTTCGAAATACTCTTTTATCTTGTTTTACAGACCATTGGATTTTAGAGCATGCAAATAGCAGTATATGAAAAATCTTAAATTCAAAGTACTCCGTGAAGCTACTGAATCAATATGTGTAATATTTTATTTTGATAAAGGTCAACATAAATATTGACAATATATCTTAATAATTTTTTGCGAAATTTAACAAGAAATTTGAAAAATATTAGATGCAATTGTTCTAGTATTAATTTTATTGTGTGAGATTATATTAATAGCTTTTAGATCTAATAAACATTTGCAAATAATTCAAAATAGCCAACACATTTTATTACTATTATTTTTAACTTTTCAAACTTATATTATTACGAACTGATAACATTAAATTTCAGAATTACACAGAAAATATTAAACTTCATATGAGTTTTTTCTAAGTATTATTTTGTCTGTTACTTTTCTAAGAAATGATGTTTTAATAAAAGAGTTTAATTAAAAGAGAATAATTTAGAAGAAGGTTTATAATTAAATTTGATTTGAGTACTACTATTTATTATTTTTTAAAAATACTGAAATTTAATTTATTCCAGATGATAAAAAAAATTACCCAAAAAATGTTATTTGTATTAAAAAAAGGTTTATTCAAAATTATCCAGAAAATATTAAACTTCGTATGAATTCTTTTTATGTATTATTTTTTTCTGCTACTTTTCTAAGAAATGATGTTTTAATAAAGGGTTTAAACGGAACATTTATAATTTAGAAGCAAGTTTATAATTAAATTTGAGTACTACTATTTATTATTTTTTAAAAATATTGAAATTTAATTTATTCCAGGTGATAAAAAAATTACAGAAAAAATGTTATTTGTATTAAAAAATTTATTCCCATTTAATCACATTATTTATGAAGTTCACATTACAATGAAATCATGTTTACAGTTTTTTTCCTTTATTGATTTTCTTTAAATTACATTTTGATTTCTATATTAGATTTTACGTTAAAAACAGAATTTCTACTTGCAATACAACCTATTTATGTAATCTCTAAAAATTATGTCGTAAAATATCTTTGATGGTGTAAAATGCCAAACACATCAGGTATAATTTTTTATGTTTTAAATAATTAATTCGAATTAGAGATTGTAAGAATGTACAGATTAGTTATATTTAAAAGTAGATGAGTTGTTAGTATATCAAAATTTTTATTTGGCTACATATTGTTATGCTTGGACATGACGGGTGTGACAGCCATATTTTATGTTATCTCTGATAATAAAATGATTTTTAAAATCTATTTTTGTTTGCTTTTTTCTTGTTTAAGTGATACATTATGTATTAAAGTGTATTACACATTAAAGTTTAAGTTTAAAACATCTAGTATTTTGATCTTTGTTTATGGGAAATAACATATCAAGGTGTCTAGTTTGATATCAAGCCCAATTTATAATATTTATCATCATCATTTGAAAATGATCTTTAATGCATTAAAATGGTTTAGATGCTTTAAATAACTAGAGGAATCTGTTGCCAACTAACGTGTAAGAATTTGCAGTTTCTAAAAATGCCTTTATTTACTCTCTCTCTCTCTCTCTCTCTCTCTCTCTCTCTCTTAAAAAAGAGAGATTAAGACTATAAAAGAGAGAGAGAAGGGAAAATTTCTGCAAATATAAAAACTCAATAGCCATTTGACGAAAAATTGAAAATCACTAAATGCGTTATTAATTTAAGGTTGTTCTCAAATCTAAAGGGACAACTTTATAACACAATTTTTAATTCATTTTTATTCGAAAACACATGAAATTAGAAGGTATTATTCAGAAATGTTTTTCCTTTTTGGGTAAACATAAATTATCTTTCAGAAAATACTGTCAAACGTGAGGTTTTGAACTGAATTTTCAGACTAAAGGCCAGAGAGAAGAGAAAAACTGGTTGTCACATAATCAAAATTGCTTATAATTCGATAAGTAATTTAATTATCCGAAATCGCAAAATTTATTTCAATTCCAAATCGCTTCATTACTCAGAGATAATTTTCTGGCTTTACTTTTAAAAATTAGATAGTAATTGTGTCAAAAATTTCGGTCTTGTTCAGTTATGGAGTTGAGAAGCACCTTATGGCTCCTGTCCAGTCAGGTGAAGACACTCATGAGCTAAAGTTACTTCTACTTTCGAAACCGGTTCCGAAAATGAAAGTATTATTATAAAAAATATCTGCAACCAAAATCAAAAAAGTAAAAACGGAGCGATGTAACGATGGGCCTCAACTATCCAATGAAAAAAAAAATAAATTTAAAATAAATTTAAAAAAATGTCGAAATGTAAACGAGATATTAGCAAATAACCTCCCCGTAAGTTTAGATTTATATCTGTCGAGCTCTTCACCTGACGCTACAGGAGCCTTAATAATACCATTACACCCTCCCTCTTCGCCAAAAAATAAAAAAAAGAGACATCTTGACGGATTCCAAATTTCTATGCAATATCGGATTCAAGGGGGAGGTCACGATGGTCATAGATCCCCCCCTTCCCCCTGAACGTGGGAAATTTCTAAAGAGTATTTTAAAAATGAAATATATATATATATATATATATATATATATAATACCATTAAAAGTAGACAAAATTCACCAATAGATTTTATCAATAAAACAATAAACCAAAACGAAGGATTTGAATAGAATTGAATTATAAAAAAATTAAAAAAAAGAGTGAAACGAGAATATCTGAATAAATAAATAAATAAAATAAAATAAATGCAAAGGAAATTTGTAGTCCACAGAACAGAATCGTCAGGCCCCAAATGCTCTGGAACTACAAATGAAGTGTGCGGTTTCATCCACGTATTAGCCATGAAATAGCAAAATAATAAGTAATTGGGGCTACCAGCACACAAAAACCATATTATTAAACAAGGAACATAGAAATAAATAGTTGAAAAAATGAAAATATACATATATTGAAACAATAGCGTGCAGCAAATAGTGTCAGTAACAAGAGTACAAATTAACCCTATTTATGCACGTGGAAATGATAAACATTACTTGCATATATAATTTCGATAAAAAGTATGAAAACAAGATATTGAGAAAAAAAAAGAAACTTATCTGGTTATCACCATTAATGTAGAGGACAGCGCAATAGAATTATTAATAAATTATAAAAGTAAGAAGCAATACTTTACTATACGAGCTAAACCAGTATCACGTAGAAAAACCAGTTTGTTAGAAATTCAAGCATCGGATCGTAGCAGGAACAGCAGGGTTGCTCTTTTCTTAAATAGAATGTCATGCGCGCCAAATGGCGAAAAAAATAATTTGAAAAAGAAGAAAAAAAAATTTGCTATGATTTATCCATAACGAACAAAAAAGATAAAGCTGAATGGAAATATAATTGAACCGGAGAAAATAATTAATGATCGATATTTACATAAAATTAAATTAATAAAATAATTAAATTAGAATTAGGTTATAACATTCATATTAACTTATAACTTAAAATACCATTTTGTTACTTTAATCAGTAACATTTATTGTGACTTTACATAGTATAAACTCATTATCTTAATATAGAATAGTAAAAATTAAAAAAATAATAAAATAAAATAAAAATAAAAATAAAAAAATAAATAAATTAATTAATTAATTAATAAAAATTAAAAAAATTAAATATATATATATATATATATATAAATAAAATATAAAAAATAAATAATTATTAATGAAATAAAAATAAATAAATAAATAAAAATAATAGTTATAATATTAATAATAATAATACCAAAAATTATATCAATAACATTAAAATTAATTTGGTAATTAAAATATAACTATTTAACTATAAATAAAAATAGACAAATATCCATATATTGGTGTCAATTAAACTATTTAAAATTATGTTAAAATAATGTAAAAATAATAAACCCTCTCTCTCTCTCTCTCTCTCTTTTTTTAAATTAACCTTTGCGTTTTTATCCAGACAACACCACCCTCCTCCTTACTCTAACATCTACCCGCCCAACCGACCTATTTATATATTTTTTATTACTTTTATAACATTTTTAATTTTTTTATATTATTTTTATGTTTTATAATTTTTTATACATTTTTTACGCAAAGAATTAATTATAAGATCATGTAATAGCTAATTATAAGATCATGTAATCAGTAATTATAAATTAAAGAATATATGAATTTTTTAGGATAACCATTATTTATAGCATCATAAACAAGCTTTTTAATATTAGTATTAATTAAATGGGAAGAACATAGACATTTTATTCTATATAAATGGTTAAGTATTATATTACGATATACAGAATGATAAAGACAAGATTTAAAATTAGTAAAGGTATTGACTTTAAAATTAAATTTTTTCCTTTTGTCATAAATATCAGTGATAAATTTGTGCTCTTTTAATATAATTTTAATATCTAAGAAATTGATTGTATTATTAAAAACTAGGTTTTTTGAAAGTTCTAGATTAGAAGGATAATCAACGGGGAATTGAGATATACAGGTGTTATCAGTATCAATTAATATTACATCATCTATATATCTATATAAATGTATTTTATTATTTAAATAGTGACGTTCATAGTAATATAAGTATAAGTCAGATAATACACTAGATGTACTACCACCTTGTGGTATACCAACATTTTGAATATATATATTGTTATCATGCATAGTAAAATTATTATAGATAATGAAATTGGTTAAACTATGAAAATAATCAGAATCGATATTATGTGATATATCCAACTCGTGTTGATATTTTTTAAAAAGCTCATTAATGATATTATGTAAATCCGATAAATCGATATTATTAAATAAATCTTTAAAATCATAAGTAGAGATATTTTTTATACATTTAAGATGTTTCATAATATGGACCAGTTCATAACTATTTTTTATGCAATGTGTATTATCACTTTTTTTTTTTTTTTTTGTAATGTTATATATTTGATTAAGAATTACTAATAGAAGTTTGTTAGCAGCATTATTATATGTATTGCAACCAATTGTAACAGTTCTGAATTTAACAGGATGCTTATGAAATTTGGGTATAAGGACTAGATAAGGATATTTAAAGTTTGTAGGGTTAATGTCTAATAATTTATAGAATCCTTTAATTTTACGATTATTGGCAAGTAAGTTATCGTTAATTTTTTGGAATGTGTTATTATTAGATATACTAGATGCAAGCAATTGATGATAATAAGATTTACAAATAATTGCATAATTATTAGGAGATTTATCAACATAAGTTATTACAAAGTGTTGTTGTAATTTATTGATTTGCTTAATCAGATGCTGTGTATTTACATATTCTAGGTGTGAAATATTATATTTTAAGGACCAGGTTAATTTATAGATAACTAATATTTTCCATTGATTGAAATATTCAATGGGTTTATTATAATAAATTGCAATTTTATAAATAAATATATCTATACGAATTGATTATTTCCAGCTGACCGAAAAATTGCCCAGGCCGGGAATCGAACCCGGATACAGACAGATAATGACAGACCAGATGTTACGACCAATAAGGTTATCTGAGCGAAATATCCCAGCCGGCTATCGCCCAGATAGCTTAACAGGTAAAGCATTGGCCTTGTAAGCCAAGTATCCGGGTTCGATTCCCGGCCTGGGCAATTTTTCGCTCAGCTGGAAATAATCAATTCGTATGATAACTTTACCAATCAGTTTGATTGTGTTAAAAAATAATAGTAAATATATCTATATCATAGGTAAATTGTTTTATGATAGATTTAATGTTTAATTTGGAAGGAATTCTGTACTTGGTCCCATAACCCATAATTCTTCTAAGTTGTAAATCATCTACTAGATTAAGATTACCAGTAATAATATGTCCATGATCCTTATTTATATATTGTTGTAGAGAGGGCTCATTGCATTTACAGGGTAATGTACTAGCATCAAAAGAAGATTTAGAGAAAGAATTATAGTTAAAAATCGTTCGACCGATAGATATGGGATACTTAAAGGTTTTAGAAATATGAATATTATTAATAGGAAATTGACAGTTTTTATCATTTAATATGGAATTAATATTGATTTTATTAAATATTGGATTAGAAAAAGTAATTACCATTTGAGAATTAGTTTGTAGATTTTTAGGTTTTTTTAGTAAATTTATATTGTAAAGGTTGACACGAGTCATAAGGAGATCATAAAAAACATCTGAAAAATGTTTAGAGTAAGATTTACTGAGAAAAATATTTAAATATTGTACTATATGTTTCTTTTTTATTCGAAAAATATATTTACGTATTAGAAACCAATTGTAATTTTTTAAGTAATTACGATGCAGATTATTAATTTGTTGAATTATAATGTTTTTAGGAGTAATACTAGAAGATGAACCTTTTCCTCTTTTGTTACGTGTAGTTTTAGGATTTATAAGATGATTTAAACTATGATAAATGGGAGAATAATCTGTAGTATCAATATATATATATATATATATATATATATATATATATATTACGCTAACGTATGTGGTACAAAAATCCCAGTTATTTGTTAATTGTTTAATGGCAACGCCAGAGATAAATTGGGTTTATTTACATTTTGTTCTTTCATTGCAATTATGGAGCTTCAAAATTATTCGTTATTTTATTTTTATTTTATATTCTTTTGGTTTAAAAAAATAAAAATAAAAACGTTTCAGTTTCAAATTAAAGTTATCTATTATAAATGAAATAAGTAGGATTATATTATTATATTTTAAATGAAATTAGTGAAAAACAAAAAAAAATAATAAAATAAAAAATAATAATAATAAAAATAAAAATAACCACGAGTACAACATTTAGCAAGACAGGTTAGCATAAAAATACCGAGTTCTTGATTTATCGGCACAGATGTAACATACGCACCACATTGGCGCGATTTTTTTCTAGCCCAATTTGGCAAAAACATCGTTTTCAATACCAGTTACATACTTATTTTTTAACTATTTTCTATTATTTAAAAAAGGAAATAATAATAAATAAAAAAAGTTTAGTTAATAATTATAGAACAAAATAATTTATATCATTTTTAAAAAGGAAAATAAAAATAAATAAACAGTTTATTAAAGAATAAATAACAATAGCCGGTTTATCATGTGAGGCATATAATTGCCATATTCTTGCAATTGCGCAAATGTGGTGCGCATGTGACATCTGTGCCTAATTCTTTAGCAGAATCTTCTAATTTGGCAAAAAATGAGCAATTAAAATAAATTATGAATAAAAGCAATATGATTTCATGATTTGTATACATTTAAGGGAGACCAAACTGGTCGCCAAGGGCGGCTAGTATATTAAATTCTTTCAAATTTACCCCTTGCTCAACAATGAGAATCTTTCTGATTTTTAGAACTCTAAATCCAAAATAGGTCATTCTGACTTCTGACACATCCATAAAGTCATTTTCAACCTCAGTTGCAAAACAGTTGTAATTGAACTTATTCAGAACAAATGAGATTGATTAGCGTTTTCCATTTTTCGATAAAGGCAAAGAATCTTTAAGTTGTAAATTGAATTTCAGGCTGCGACAGCCAACTGCTTCTTCATGACGGGATTTCTGTAGCTGCCAAGTCCTAAAAATTGTCTTAAACGCTCAATTTCTGAATAATCCTTGGCCTTTTTTTTTTAAAAAAAAAAGAAAAAAGAAAAAAGAAAGAAAAAAGAAAGAAAGAAAGAAAAAAAGTAAAATTTTTCAATCTTTTAAAATTTGAATAAAATGTGAACATTTTTATATTATTACGAATATTAATGCAATTTATTTGTATCTACTAATGAAAATGATTTGCCGAAATGAACAGAAAAGTAGCCATTTTTTATATGGTAACAGCTTTCAATATAAAAACTGCTTATTAAGGGATACGCAGGACCGCAGCAAGAAATGAACAATGGGGGGGGGGGGGGGCAAAAAATTTTTCTCTCTCTGACGCAGAAAGATAAATTAATGCATATTCACATTTTAGGTACTATGTTTCTTATTAAACTGTTGTAATAACTTCATTTTATGCTAAGAAAAGTATATGATGAAAATTTTGAGTGTATAACTGGTGCAAAATTAAGCATCATGTTAGCTTCATATGTACAAATAGAATAAAGGGGTGTTGAAACACTTATTTTAGATACAATTTATTAACTCTGCAAAACTGTGAAAGGGTATCAAAACTAAATTAGATTTTTGAACAGAATTTTTTTTGAATTTTTGGAACAAAAATCTATTTAGTAACCTTGGAATCTTTACCAAGGGGGGGGGGGGGAAGCCGTTCATAGCGCCCCCTTAGCTACGGCCTGTATGACCCCCTCCCCCCACCCTGCACCTCACTCAAAAAAAAAAAAAAAGCCATGACCCTTTTCTAAATAGAGTGCTGGATCCGCGCATGTTTCTATGGTAATACTTTTAGTGAAATTTTAGAATGAAGTTGGCATTAGAACCAATAGATAATATATTTCCGAAGCACTATAAACATTTTCATTTAAGGTATTGTATTGCAATTCAAACTGCGTATTTTCTGATTTATTTTTTAAATTAATTTTTTCCCTCAAGTGCATCAAACTAGCAAATTCTCTTATTTCGAAAATGCAAAATGTGCCGTGCTTGTAAATTTTTTGATAAAGGTGGAAAATATTGCAAAACAATGCCGTCAAAGTTTGACGGCATTTGGCGTTTTGACCGGAATTTTACGAAGCGGTAATCTGGGAACGAAAAAAATGATCATGCTGAGAAAGTAACTGCTTATAAATCAAATTCTAATGAATTGAGCTAAAAATGAAATCATACGGCATTTTATACATCTCTTCAAAAATCACCTCAGCAAGTTTCATGTTTCTACTTTTAAAAATGAGTCTGAAAATGTATCAGAAATTTTCGAGCTGTTGAGTGTCGAAAAATATTTTTTCGAATGCACCCTTAAATGTATTATTTTGGAAGTACATAAATTATCATTATCAACAATTGCAATTAGAATTATCTTTTATTAATTGAACATAAGATCGAAACATAATTACATAAATTTTGTCCATGCAAGATTGAACAGACAACAAATTGTTATCTAATCCGAGGATATGTAACGCATGATCTAATGTTATTTTATTGTTTGAATATTAAGAGGTTATTAAGTCTAAACTTATCCCTTTCTTTAGCAGCTTATTTAGTTCCATTATCAATTGTAATTTTTTGAGAACAAGTCTAAACTAATCAGACATAACAATCTTAAAATTTTCTTCTATCTCATTCATGTTAAAACTTTCTGAAAAATCCAAAATAGCAGCGCCATCGGTTAGGTGATTTACACCAAAATACAATAAGAGAAAACTTATATAAACTTCTAAATGAACCTGAAGTTTGATGAAAGTCAGTGTATAGTTTCTGAGATAAATCTGTTGCGAAAATATTAAAAGGTTCTCCACAACAGCACCACCTGTTGGGTGATATACACCAAAAACGAATTTAAGATGAATTTTTTTCAAGTACTAACTGAATCTGAAGTTTGATGAAAATCTATGGATTACTTCTTGAGATACAGCTATTTTTAAATTGTGAAACACACAGCATAGAAACGATTACCGTAGGGCGATTTACACCAAAAGCTAGACAACACTAATTTATATTAAGGGAAAACTGAATCTGAAGTTTGATGACAATTCCTACATTAGTTCTTGAGATAGAGCTATTGTGATAATCATGATTAATGACGCATAGCAGCGCCACCTCTTGAGCCATTTGTAACAAAAATGTTTCAGCACCAAATTATATCACGGACTAATTGAATCTAAAGTTTCATATAAAAAATCCGTGCATTAGTTCTTGAGATATAGCTATTATGGAAATTGTGAGTAATCCAGCATAGCAGCGCCACCTGTTGAACGATATATACGAAAACCTATAATCAACTTCAGTTTCTATCAAGGTCTAATAGAGTCGAAAGTTTTGTGAAATTCCGTGGGTTTGTTTGTGAGATAGAGTGGCCACAAATGTTTTGTCACAGACAGACATTTTTAAAAAAAAACCTCAAATTATGTTCAGGATATTCTAAGTCGTATAAATACGTCGAAAAACGGAAATCAAAATTTTTTAACGAATCCGTTATTTTTTTCTTGTAAATATAGAAGAACGTAAAAATTTTCTAAATGAAGCGACGCATCAGAATTAATAAAAAAAATAAACTTTTCATTTTTATTTTCCTTTTATTGTGATTTCATAAAAAAAGTTTTTAGAATTTGATCCTTCTATTAATTAAAAAATATTCTGTGTACATTTTGTTAATGTTCCATTTTAGTTACTCCTAATAGAAGCAGGAAATATTTACTTATTCAAATTGTTGACTAGTTCTATCTTGAATAAAATTATACTTATAGTTTGTTAGTATTGTACATTTCTGTCTTCACGGTTGTGATTATTCTTTTTACAATGGAATAAAACTTTTGTTTATTAAAATGTTTATGCTCATCCCTTATTATTTTTAAACACGATAGATTCCAATTTTCTTGAAATTGGTTTAATTTCATCCATGCAATGAACAAACGAAAATGGTGATTGATAAATAAAACAATCCATGCATTGTTTATAAAGACAGTCCCATTCTAGTTTCCAGGAATTAGAATCAACACTAAGCTGACAGGCAATTATTTGCCATTTAAAGATGGCATCACTAAATAGTTACGTTTGCGAATCAGAATTCGCGTCGGAATAGCCACAGTTCGTGAGATGCAAAACACAAAACGCTAATCCCGATGTACACGGGACATGTGACTATTTCGCAAAGCGAGTGGGGATTTTAACATCGAACGTGCCTCCTAAAAGCTTCTAATTTATTCAGGCATCAGGAATGGTATTTGCATTCATCAGAACAAAGGCTCATTACCATTCACGAAAATTTCCATTTCACTGAATCTCCCTGCATAATGATCATTTCTCGTTAATAGACTGTCAGTTGGAAAGACCACAAACATTATTTCACGAAACCGATGGCGAATAGAAATTATGCTTACACATTAAATAGTATAGAATAATCTTTCGTTATCTAGATAACGTATGGTCAAAATAAACTTCTGTTTACCAGACCTGGCTAAACTAAAGCAGTCCAGGATCTGGTGTTTCTTCGACCTCCCTTCCTATGTTATATTAAAACATGAAACATTTTTTTATCATCACATACTTGGGAAAATGTATATTTTGTTTATAAACTAATTCTACTCTAAAAAAGAAAAAAATATATATTCATTAAAATCAGTAGAATTGAAAAATTCAAATCTCATTAACATATGGAGGAGCAAAATAGTGATGTTTAAAACTAAAAGTATCCATCACGCAGTAAGCATGTGATTATATTTCAATATATTCGCAAACATATGAAAAGAAAAATATGAGCTTAGCTGGGGCAACTGAACCCATTTATTTGTTTGAAATTTTTCTTACGACTCTCTCTCTCTCTCGAACATCAGATAATTCAAAACAATATTGGATTTTTTTTTTTTTTTTTTTTTTTTTTTTTAAGCGAGATTTGTCTTTATAACATATATGCATAAATTAAAAGAAAAACCACTGCATAAATTAAAAAATAAATTACTTAAGTAAAAGTGTATAACTGCAGTTATTTATTTTCACTTATTTTTGAAAAAAAAAAAAAAAACTATATCGTTACCATGTTGATTGTTCTTGACCATGCAAGCCAATTTGGTCATGACTGTTTTTTTAAGTGACGTTTGTCTTTATAACATTTATGCTTAAATTAAAAGAAAAACCACTGCATGAATTGGAAAAATAAATGTGTTAAGCGAAAGTGCATAACTGCAGTTACTTACTTTCATTTATTTCCAAAGAAAATAACCTAAACCATTACAATTTCGTAAACTCAATACTTAATTAAAATTTTGTAAAATATATTCTGAAAATAAAAATAAATTTTCTCAGCATAAAACTTACTTGCATGCGCAAGCGTACAAACGCAAATGATGATTGATAAATAAAACAACCCATGCATTGTTTATAAAGACAGTCCCATTTTAATTTCTAGGAATTAGAATCAACACTAAGCTGACAGGCAATTATTTCCTATTTACAATTGGCATCAGTAAATAGTTACGTTTGCAAATCAGAATTCGCGTCGGAATAGTCACAGTTCCGTGAGATGCAAAACACAAAACGCTAATCCCGATGTACACGGACATGTGACTATTTCGTAAAGCGAGTGGGGTTTTAACATCGAACGTGCCTCCTAAAAGCTTCTAATTTATTCAGGCATCAGGGAGGGCATTTGCATTCGTCGGAACAAAGGCTCATTTCCATTTCACGAAAATTTCCATTCCACCGAGTCTCCATGCATAATGATCATTCCTCGTTAATAGACTGTCAGTTGGAAAGACCACAAACATTATTTCACGAAACCGATGGCGAATAGAAATTATACTATCCATTAAATGGTGTAGAATAATCCTTCTTTATCTGGATATCGTGTGATCAAAATCAAGTATTGTTTACAAGACCTGGTTAAACTGAAGTTGTTCAGGGTCTGGTGTTTCTTCGAGATCTTCTTTTCCTATATTATACCAAAACATGAAACCTTTTTTCTAAATCTTAAAATACATACATGAATATATTTTTATACATTTGGATAAATATATACAACTCATTCTACTTAAAAATATAAATGCACATTTAAAATCAATTCAATTAAAATTTTTAAGTCTCATAATGTCATATGTCTCATATGTTATACAATAGGTATATAACTGATAATATTTCAATATATTGTGGTAAAAATATAAAGAGAGATATATCTTTCTCACCACCATGCACTCTTAGATGTGCCGACTTTTGGTTACACTTTTTAAGCAATGTTTGTTATCATCATAAATATGTATACTGTAAAAAAAAAAATCTGCGAAGGTACTAAACATTTTCTAGGAAACTGGGATTCCAAGAACTTTTCATGTAACGATAACAGGAAAAATTCATGTAATCGATTCTGAAACTTGAATTTTTGCTGTTACCGTTACAGGAAAAGTTCTTGGAATCCCAGTTTCCTAGAAAATGTTTAGTACTTTTGCAGATTTTTTTTTACAGTGTACTCTTATAAAAAATATCAAATCACAAATTAATACACAGTCAAAAATAATCACATATTAAGCCCTTGAGCGGAAGTGGGATCTATTATGTCCCATCTAATTTTAATCAAAATTTGCAGCAGAAACTTTTAATTAAGTTTTTTTTAATAAATTTAGTACACTGTAAAAAAAAAAATCTGCAAAGGTACTAAACCTTTTCTAGGAAACTGGGATTCCAAGAACTTTTCCTGTAACGGTAACAGCAAAAATTCAAGTTTCAGAATCGATTACATGAAATTTTCCTGTTATCGTTACATGAAAAGTTCTTGGAATCCCAGTTTCCTAGAAAATGTTTAGTACCTTCACAGATTTTTTTTACAATGTAGCAAAAAATTGTAAAATTGCGTGTGTTTTTTTTTATTATTATTTATTTATTTTTTTTATTTAAGCAATTTTTCGAAAAATCCGGAATTTAGCATTGCAGAAACACAATTACTTGCCCTTGAAAGGGTTAATGACATAAAGAAATAGTACCATGTATAGCAGCATGCCCTGGAAATTGAATAATGCAATCGTGCATTGTCCTTTGCTCTCCCAAACGGTTATAGATAGATTTTGGAGCTCATAAAATGAGGAGAACCCAGTGCAACAGCCCGTTTGCTGGGATTTCTTGATAGTTTCTGATAGTTTAACTTCAGATACCAAGTAAAATCACTATTACAAATTTCTAATTTTATTGTCAACAACTCTGTCAAATATTTTTAGAAGATGAAAGAAAAATGCTTTTGAGAGCTTATAAAATATTGATTTGGAAATATAACATTTTTAAGATTCTGTACAAAATTAAAATTAAGCTATAGAAAATTAGGTTAAAATATTTAACATCATTTTTTCAAATTATCAATTTTTTAAGAAATTCGTGGCTTCACACACACTTTTAAAAAGTTAGGTGTGCATCATCGGTAGTACACGTCGTTGTGAACGTGTTTAAATAATAAAATTTCCAAGTGCAATTTGCAGTTATTTTTGTTAGTAAGGGATTTTATTTTACCACTGCAAAATGTCTAAAATACAAATAATTCTCCCGAAGAGAAAATTCTTAAATTATAGCAGTCTTTGAAATTAATACTACCCCAGTAACATGATATAACAATTTTAATTTTATTATTTATATTTTTTACAGATCCCTCTCACCACCTCTCTCTTTATCTCCTTACTTTAAAGGAAAAAAGATCGTAAAATGTTACTAAAAGCATTCACCGATAATGGTATTAAACCACTTTCCAATTCCCGAGGAGGGTGGTACCTCTTTTTACTTACCCATCATACGTAGTATAGGGTAAGTTTGTAAAGTAAGTTGGTAAGTCATTTAAAAAAAAAAAAAAAAAAAAAAAAAAAAAAAAAAATATGTATTTACACATTTAAATACACATCCCCAGATACTGGAGATTCCGAAAAACATATTTTTAGAAAAAAAAATTTGCCGTCCGTCCGTTTGTCTTTCTGTCTGTCTGTCTGTAAACGCTCTATCTTTTGAACAAATTGAGATAGAGACTTGAGATTTTCTATGTACTTGTAAAAATGGGACGTAATCTTTTTAATATCAGTAACCTCGATTATCTGGAACTATTTTTTTCGGACTCTCGAAAAATTCGTTCTGATGAAAGCTATATAAAAATTTTCGAATTTTTTTCATTTTAAGGAATGAACATAAAAGGCAATAAAATAACGCAAAGTCGATTGGATTATTAGTTGCCAAGATATTTGTAATCCTGTTTTCCACATTCTTAGATCTTTCATGACCCTGTATTTCATTCAAATTACAATTCAAAGATATATTTTATTTGTAAATGAGACGCTTAATCCACCGCAGTAAACTGTGAGTTAATATGATTATTATTTTTTGAAGCTATAAGGATGTTTCTTTTAAGCAATTCGGTACTACTTGAGTAGTTTGGCGTTTTATATAGTTTGTCGAAATGGGTTCATCAGCAATTCATTAATATAGCATTACTATGTATATTAAAAATATTTAAATATACATTCAAATTTTGTTTTGGAATTGCAATGCATTTTATAAATAGTTTACACATGTTTTATTTCCATATGTTATATTATTCATATCCATGATGGGTAAGTATTACGATGGCCCCCAACGACTAGTTTTACTTTCTAACTTCTTTACTTTTTAGATAATGTCAACCAGTCGGATAATAAGGAATAAAGTCATAATATATATTAAAAATTTAAGAAAAATCGCAATTTAAAAGAATAACCAAAATTATTTTATGAATAAACCTTTAATACATCATCTGTAAATCATCAGAATCTTTGAAAAATTGTTTTATTTTTTAGACTATTCTTGAAACAGTTGTTTGGCTGATATTTCATACTACCCGACAAGCCATCTTGAAAAACATGACTTTTTCACTAGGAAACAAATTAGCATACAGAAAAACTGTCAAACATATTAATAAATACAATTTTCAGTCAGGCCCTTATTACCGCATGGGCAAATCGGGACTTTGCCCTTGGGCCCTCGGATCTTAAGGGGCTCCAAATCCATACATTAAATTATAAAATATTTCTTTCTTTTTCCGATTCCAACTCTTCCACATGTTGAAGTTATTAAATTCATCTTAAAGTAATATAACAAATTTTTAAAGTTATATAAGAGTTTTCTTCTGTACTAAGCGGGCGAAAAAAGATATACTTTTATTAATTAAAGTATTTAATTTCGAATTGACGGAGCTAAGAATTTTCTTCTGTTTATATCCAATATATCCAAGATGCGAAAATATGTTTATGCAATACACATACACATATGAGTGACCACTAGTTCTATTTGAATAACATTGCAATGATTCAAAAAGGGTCCCCTAATTTACCTTTGCCCAGGGCTCCAATTAGTCACCAATTAATCACCAACATACTGAACTTGGTTAATATCACTATTAATAAGATTTTATAATTAACATAAATTTTTATAAAATTTAGAGAATAAAACTTTATTTCACATGTCGCTCTAAAAACAGTTATCCAAACAAAACTGAGCACAGTGCCCCGTGGAAGTTTTTGGGAGTCATAAGGCAGAATTATGCTTGTCTGCTACATTTACAAGTAAAAACGAAATAAAACTTTTTTTTTTTTTTTTCCAGTAGCAACATCCAAGTTTGACACCATAAATACATTTCACACTCTTCAATTAGAATAAATCTAAATTTTCCTGAAACTCGTATGATTAGTTTTCTAGAAGTTAATTATTTTAAGATGAGCATATTTTAAAGACTGTATCAAATTGAAGTCCGGTATCCAATTGTTGAAATGCTACAGAATAACTAAGTCACTTTTATTAATGCCAATATAATCAGTTCACTCGTTTAACAAGTTTCGACTATATTCCTATATTTTATTGAAATATTTCAATAAAATATCTCGAATTGGGCTTTTTTGGCCCCTTAAACCAACCTTTTGAGGGTTTTTTTTAAAGTAATTCGAAAAAAACTTTAAAGAAAAATCTGAAATTGCGAATTCGTGTAAAGCAGTACATAATAAATATAAATCTGTCAACAAATTGTAGGTTGCAATTCATATTTTTCTCGAATATTAATTCATAATTCATAATATAAAATTGTTGAAATTACAAATTCAATGTATTTATATTTGGGTATTTTAGTATTATAATCAAACAAAAAAATATCACATTAGGATTATAATTTCTTGAGATATTAATAAAAATATGAAAATGAATTTAACTAAGATGAACATTACGTAGTATACAAAATTATTTCAATTTATTTAGATGCTTTAAAATAGTTATTAAATATTGTAATTAGGAGTAAGAGAATATCATCTTACAAGTTTAACGGTAAAATCAATTAAATGTTAATATTAATAATTGATTTATTTTTCATTCATTAATTTTAAATATTATTCTTAAAAGAAATTTTTTTTAATTAAAAGATTTAACGGAACTCAGATATCAGATTAAATTCCGTTTAAAACATTTTCTATAAATTAATTAGTAACTAAAATGCTATCACGCGAAAAGCAATTAACATATTTTTTAATTACATTTGCTGTTTTTTTTTAAATAAATGATTGATGAATAATTTTTGCAGTTAATAAAGCTAATTTTAAGAATTAATGCTACATTTAATATAATATCAAAACAGTTTTTTTTCCTTTTCCCTGCAAACGATTTCCTTTTAAAGAAAAAACATCTTTTAAAGAATATTCTTACTGCCTATCAAAACATGAATAAAAACTTTCAGAATGAAGAATAATTTAATAAATTACTCCCGCTGAAGAATAACTTTGGGACTTCCAAGGAATTCTGGATTAGGGATATGTCATTTTGTTTTATTGAATTCGAAAAAAGTAACGAACATAAAAATTACTGTTTTAAGCAAACCTTCAGATGACGCGCGAAGAATCGGAAAACAATTATATTAAAACAGAACTCTCACACAAGCAGTTTCCATTTTAATTGACTTTTAAAGGAGGACATCACTGAATAATATGTTCAGAGTCTTGGCAAGCGATCATATTATTGCATGATATGTTGTTGCCATTTCTTTCGCTAAATTTTATTTAATTTACTGCACACGTGGGGCATGGCGTATTGATGGTATCATCTTTATAAGTGTTTTGTTTGCGTGCACTTTTTAGACATTATTTAAAAGTTGAAAAATCAGTTTAACGTCCTAGAAGTTGTCACTTTTTAAGCACGAATCTCAAGATGTCTTATAAAAAAGATAAATTATCTATGTTTGAATTGTTTTTTTTTTTTTTTTTTTTTTTTTTTTTTTTTTAAATATAAACTTCGAAATGTCAATTTTTCAGAATTGGAAAACTGTTAGTAAAATCAATAATTTCTGAAAAACTTCAATAAAAAATAAATACTTGATGCAAAATTTAACATACGACTTGTTATTTTTAAAAGATGAAAATATCAGTATTTTATAGAATGTTTTTTGTTATTGTTGTTTTTTCAATATTTTTTATTATTATTATTATTTTTTAAGATTTTAATTGGAACATTTTTCCTTCAAATTTCTACCAAAATTTCTCTTGTGAAAAAATTGTGGTACATATTAGCAGTTTTTTATTCACGCTTATGTTTAGGAAAATATACTTCTTCAACCACATATATAACACATTGTTAACTGTCAGTTTAATACACAGATTTTTTTTTATCGAACTTTAGATTCAGATAGACCTTAATATGAAGTAGTGCTAATTAGTTTTTGGTCTATATCGCCCAACAGTTGACGCTGCTGAGCTGAATTTTATACGAATTCTGCAATAGCTCTATCTCAAGAACTAACTGATGGATTTTCATCAAATTTCAGATTCAATTAAACGTTGACGTAAACTGTTACTAAGTAGGTTTTGATGTAAATCTCACAACAACTGGCGCTATGCTGAGTTTTTCATGATTTTTGCAAAAGCTCTATCTCAAAAATTAAAGCACGCAATTTAACCAAACTTAATGTTGTTATATTTTCGCATAAATAGATCCTTATTAGATTTAGGTGTATATTAAACAGCAGGTGTTGATTTTATACTCTTTGAATTGGAAATTTTGCTGCGCTCATCAATCTTGCTTGCGCAATCATGCTTGCGCTCATCTGGTTCTGAAAATCTGTGATTTGTTTGAAACAATTTGATATTTATATCACCTTGTTAAATGCATCCAATTTAACCAACTTATATACATTTACAATCCTCATGAAAGGCATAGGTTGTCATTTAAGTTGGCCCTGCGATAGCAAATTTTGAATTATGATATGTGAGATAGAAAAAAGTTTTCCGTTTGGTACATCCGACTAGTTTACGTTGCAGTAATTTTTTTAAGACTTTTTCGTTTGTTTGTTTAAAACGTTATATTATTAGATAAAATGTTAAAAAATAAGCATAAATATGCTTTTTTATAATTTTTTAAGTAAACTAATTAATAAGTAAAAAAAAATTTAAGAGTCAGAACCTGAGTCATGTAATTTGTGGTATATTATTATAATTATTATTATTACTATTATTATTATTTTTTTTTGCGCAGCATTAAAATAAATTGGGGTAAAATGGGTATAGGAGTGGGGAGGAAATTTTTTTCCACCTATTTTGTTAATATAGTGACAGTTAAATTTTGCACAAATGTAAATCTATCTACTCATATGTAAAATAGTTTGTCCTGACTGACTGATAATCAAAACACAGCCCAAACTACTATACGTAGAAGCATGAAAATTGGGGGGAAATATACTTATGATGTAAACGTGCACTAAGACGGGATTTTTGAAAATTCCGCCTCTATGGGGGGCAATTTTCGGAGTCGAAAATTCTGAAATATCTTCCTATATCTCAGCAACCGTTTAAGGTAGCAGTGTGAAATTCCAGATAATAAATCTACTAAATAAATAATTAAACACATATTTCAGCGATTTTAGCAATTGTTCCCATGAAGGGGTTAAAAAGGAGGGTGGGGGGTCGAACAATTTAAATCATTTGGCACATCTCAGCAGTCGTTGTAAGTAGTAGCGTGAAACGGCAGAAAATAAGTCTATTAAAAAAATAATTAAAGATATGTTTCAGCGATTTTAAAATTTCCACCCCCGATGGGGTTGAAGTGAGGGTCGAAAATTTTCAAACTTTTTTGAACTCATCATCGGAAAGCCCTCGGGCCACTCTTTCATATAATAAACTTTTCTTTCCGCACCCCAATTTAAACTCTACCCCGGGGACCAATTTTCAATTTTTTTTTTTTTTTTTTTTTTTTTTTTTGTAGCATTTTATCATCATAGACCGAATTTTCGTACGGGGCCCTCTGATAAATATTAGTTATAATATTTGAAAGTTTCAAAGAGAGTCGAAGGTTTTATACCGGGGAGACGTGATAATTTGAACTCTGGGGGAAGGAGGGGGGCAATTTTGTAAATTTGTCCTAAACCCCTAATGTGATATATCATAAGAAAGCTCTCTGACCGTTGTTTCAAATCAGACATCTCCAGCGCCTTTGTGATATTTCACCATTTCTCAGCAGCAAGTTTAGTTAGAAGCGGGAAATTCAAGATAACACACCTACTAAAAAAATAGTTATTCATAGGTACTTCAGTCATTTTAGAGCTATTTTGTCTATTATGTTAAAAACTCGACTTTGAACAAGATATTCTAAGATTATAAGAATGAGATGTTTGATTAAATATTATTATTATTAATATTATTATTATTATTGTTTTATTTATTTATTTATTTTTTAACTAGATGTACTTCGTTTGATTTAAGGTTCCTTTAGAAAAACTGACCAGCATAGTGAGCTAAGACTGCTAGTTACCTATAAACAATTTTGGACCATTACATCATGGATAATCAATATTTAAATAAATGAGGCGTGAATAAACTACAAATTGTTTCCTGTACTGATATACAAAAATTTACTGTAGATTAAACAAAAAGAAAAATTTATGCTTCAAACATAGATTATGGAGTACTTTCCAACACCTTCAGAATAACGTAAGAAAACTGAACCGTTTAAAAAATTAAAATATTGCCTCTCATCTCACCATATGGAAATGTCTAACGCATTTCAAAACCGAATTTCAGCTGTTCCAGTCTATAATCAGAAAATTATCCGAATTTTTTAACAGCCCTGTATATGATGTAGAGATTTGATTTGTATCTATTAGCAACATACATTCCAAAATTTAGTTCATTTAAGAGATACACATTTTTCAGAAAATTCCCCTTCAGCAATTACCTTTAAGGAGGCGAATAGTGTGCGAATACTTTTGTGCAGCCCTGTATGTGAGATATGAAATTTCTATATAAAGAGTAATATGCAAAAAACTAATTAAATTTAAAAGTGCATATCGAATTTTAAAACATGCTCCCCAGCAAAGGCTGTAATAAATTTCTTTTGTGTATTCCTGTAAATTAATAAAAAATAATATGAATGCTCTGTTTTAACATGATCGTAGTGAAATTCAAGTCATTTATATCAGTTTCAATACATTTGAAATAGCATAATGTTATTAAAATACTCTCCAACTCTTACGATTTTCCCCATATACCATAATGTAATCGAATTCTTTTGAGTGTCCCTGTAAATGAACCATTAATCCTACATACTTCATATGCAATACCAAACATGTTTTGGTGACCTTAAATAAGCTTTATCAATTGCATGAAAATCCGAGTATATTTACGGGAGTAAAAGCATAGACAGGGGGTCAGATGGACAGACGGCCTGGCGAAAATATAAGCCGAATGCATAAGCACTTTTCTATTTTGTTGAAAAGTGCTAAAAAATGAAATATTCTCAAATTTTCAGCTTATTTTCGTGACCATCCTCAGGAACGCAAATGAATTAATCTGGAACAAAAATGTCAAAACCTCATGAAGTCTCTAAAAGAACTGGGAGGAATGATCTGTAATAATGGATTCGCATCTTTAAAGCTCTAAAAAAATTGATTTACATTAAAAAATTAACATTTTGCAATTTATATGTATACATTTATTTTTGAAATTTAAAAAAAAAATAGAATTCCGAAGTAAATTTTCAAAATAATTAATACTTGTAATCTATAATTTTTTTAAATAAAAATCGATTTCTAGAAATTTCAAATATGTGAAACTAAAATTGCAGTACATTGTACCAAGAAATTCTTGATTTAAAAACTATATTCCTATATGCATTGTAATCCGTTTTGCAACGATTACAAATGAATTTAACATTGGGAATTCCGAACTTTAAACTTCTTAAACTTTAATATACTTGACCGAATGTTATTCTGACATCTTTTTGGGATTTTCGATAAATTTTACATTAGGAATTAGGATACCAAATGAGAAACATTCGGTCAAGTATATTAAAGTTTATGAAGTATAAAGCAGGAGGGTTATGTAAGACATCAGGAGTTTGTTACCGCGATTCCCGATTTTAATTTAAAACAGCACCGATAGATGGCGCTGAAAGCAATAGGTGTTAGGGTATCTGGACCTCGTTTGTACCGAAGGTTGTAGGTACACTATAGATGCTAAATCGATGCCCGATTTTTGCTCTCTCTCTTCTCTCAATATTGATGCGGAAGAAGGAGGTTAACTATACGGAATAGGCTCCTAAGGATATTTATGCACTGGCGACCGAAAACCAATCCATATATTTAACCTCCTTAAGGGTGTTCTTAAATCAAAAAGGGCAACTTTGTGACATAAGTTTTAATTCAATTTTGTTCGAAAATGCATTAAACTAGTAGGTATTGTTATTCAGAAACTATCTAATCGCACCCATTTTTTGTTTTTGTGCAAACACATTGAGTATTTCAGAACAAACCGTCAAAAATGATGTTTTGAACCGCATTGACGAAAGCAGAGAAACCAATCAACAAAAGGCAAAAAATCGCATGATCACGTGATCAAAATAGCTTATAAGTCGGTAGATAATTTAGTTTTTATAAAATGAAAGACTGAGTTCGATTTGAAAGTCCTTATATAGCCACATTGTCCAATTTTATTTCTTTCCGTTAAAATATGAATTTGATAATGTGTCAAAACGTTTTGCGCTTATTGAGCAGAGCAGTTGAGAACAGCCTTAAATCGAACTTCGACATGGGCAGAAATCTCATGAGATGCGCTGCTTAGACTAGAAATTTCAGTTTGCTCCATTGTAGAATCTACAGTCATGTTGACTATGCTACACTGTAAAAAGTTTGATCCGTTTGCTTCATCGTCACTTCCCCGCTTTTATTGGCGATTCAAGCACTGGAATACGCCACCTGGTGGAGAAAAGATGTAATTTTTCGATTCAGGATAATGCCGTAAATCCCATTGTGTTGCACGTATTTTAAAATCGTTCAGAATAATTATTCTTTTGTACAATTTCAGATTTACTGTGATATTTGTCTTCTGTCTGATATTGCAAAGTAAAAGTTATCCGAATTTGAATATTTAAAACTTTCAAATTCATTTACAATAAAGAATTATTTCAATGTCACTTTAACATTAGTTAAAGGGAAATTAAAGGGACAGTTTTCCTGAATCGAAGGCTGCAAGCAGCGCCTCTATAGACCGTTTTAATTTCCAATAGAATATGTCTCTTTTGACCCATGCGAATGCTCCATAACTGGCTGAAGTAATCGTTTTCTATAAAAGCGGTAGAATGACGAGTGACGATGCAACAAAAGGGTCAAATTTTTTACAGTGTATTAAAAATTTGAAGCTTTTTATGCATCGTCGCGTATTTCCGAACTGCGGAACTTTCCGCCAAATTTTGGCGAAATTGCAAGCAGTTGAAAAATCGCCAAATCACGTGACAATTGTTGTTGTTGTTCAACATCAACATTCGTCGGAGGTTTTCAACACGTGCTATGATATGGCTAATGATTATTTATTAGACGTTTATTCTTTAATTAAAACTGGTAAAAATACGTCGAATTCCAGACAGATTTAATAAAATCCACGAAAACAGCATGGGTTGTTTATTGTAACAATTCCAAGCAGGTGAAGTATGCTGCAAACCACTATTATTCTTTATTTTTATTTTATTCAAATTCTGCATTATTGTGTATTTTAGTGCAAAGTGTCTGAATTCAACACTGATATGATGTATATTTTTTACACATAAACTCTACCATATTTAATAAGAAAGTTCAATAAATTCGTACTACGTAATAATAATAAAAATTAAACGTTTTTTTAGTAGGGTTAAAAACTTAGGTTGTATTATTTATTTTTTCGGATTAAATCGGCATGGGTTTTGTATGTATGTAGAAAATATACATTGCTTTTTTATTTTATTTCTGCTTAAATCGCAATTTTATGCATAAAATTTGTGTGCAATTTTGTATGTCTTATTTAAATCTTTTACCTTTATTATTATTATTTTTTTTTTTTTTTTAGGCTGTGTGGAAATGCCACTTGAGCAATTACAAGAAATAGCAGCTTTTAAGCTAGTAAAAATACCTAAAGAGGTAATGTGAACTTTTTAATGAAATATTATTTAGAAGCCTTTGTTTATGTTAATTTTGGACTACTGTTATGTTTATGTCAATGTAATTTGAATACATTTTGCTCTGAAATATTGAAAATACCTTATTTTATGTTAAAAATAAATAATAAATTCTTTGAGTATTTTGAAAATGGAATAACACCCTGAAATGCCATGCCTTTGTGTGGAAACGAATTGTTATGCATCAGGGCAAAAATTTGAAATATTTTTTTTTTAAATACTTTAGTTGAAATGAAATAAGTATTTTTTTTTTTTTTCACAAAATATATAATATGAACTTTACAAATGTTCAGGATTACTTAAAAGGCAATTAAAATAATCAACTAGAGATGTTAATTTTATTTAAAAACATTTCTTTTATAATACATATACATGAACTCCATTTCGAAAAGGAACGAGACTATAATTATTATAGTTGAAAGTAGAAGTAGATATATAATATAATTATTTGCAGTAGATTTACTTTATAGTACATTTGTGTGCTGTGTGTGTAGTATTTTTTTATTTGTTCTCATTGAAGATTAAAATAAGTCATTTTTGTAAAATGTGACAGTAAAATTAGTTGCCTCATGTTGTGTTTTTCAGAAAATGTAAAATCAAAATAGCTATTCATTTTTGTAAATTTGACAATACATTTCTAATTATACTGCAATATAAGAATCTCCAAAAACTCAACTTTAGCTCATTTTACAATTTTGATAATTTGTTCATCTTTGTTTAAATTAAATGCATTATATGTAGTTTGTGATAGTTTTTCTTTCGTAAATCCTTGTTATTTTCTATTTTTTAAACAACTCTTGGAATTTGTATATGGCTTATATTATACAAATAAGCTTAGATGTTTTAATTTAAGAAATTAAATTTTCTTCAATCTATTAATCTGAAGAGAATAGCCTTAAAGCAACATTGTTTAACTCTGAAAGTAATTTGCATAAAAAACAATTCTATTGTGATAAATTTCAATTTTATGTTAAGCCTAACAGTATAACTTTTATACCACTTTTTTTTTTTTTTTTTTTTTTTTGGCTTTAAAATATTAATTTTATTTTATTTTGTTTAAAAAAAAAATGCAGGAGATTATTCTTAAATAAGTATTTTATGCAATTTGCAGATTAAATAAGATGAAACTTACCTTTTATTTACTTTAAATCCACACTTTTTCTGACTAACACAACAACAAAGCTAATTAAATAATTTGAAAATGGCTAGTAAGTGTAACAGTGCAGCAGCATATATTTTTTATTTCATTGAAAATCCATTCTGATATCTGAAATATATATACTAATCTAGCTAAATAATTACTATTTGTATTTTTTATTGAAAACTATCATTTTTAAACATTGACCTTAATGTTTGGCTACATTTGCAAACTGGTAATTTCAAAGAACACCATGCTTATCTTTAAAGAACTTAAGTATTTTATCTGATATTTAAAATTCACCTTTTTTCTATCAACAGTTCAATTTTTAGGTGGCATAGAACAAAGATAAAAGCCTTTTTGAAGATATTTATTGCATGTGCATTTTAAATGTTCTTTGTAAATAAAGTTTAAGAAATAATAGATTTTATCAAAACAAAATTACCAATTTAAAGTTTAGAAAATGAATTTTTGTCTTGCATATTTCTAACTTGAAATTTGAAGGCTCTGTCGAGGTTTTCATCCTCTTGTCCTAATTTCAGTAATTTATTAATTTTATGTATTTATTTTAAAGTGTGCAGCCTTTCCTTTAAAAAGAAATTTAATTTTGAAAGAGCTATTACAAATTTACGCTATGCATGAATAATTGCACAAAACAGTTGAAGTATAAATAACTGGCACAGATGACATATGCACACCACGTTGGTGTGCTTTTCTTTCGATGCCAATTTGATAACAACTTACTTTTCTAATACCATTTTTTAATTTTTTCTATTTTATAAAGAAAATAAAAAAGTTTAATTATAGAACAGAATAATTTATATCAATTTAAAAAAGAAATTAAAAATAAACAATTTATTAATAAGAAACAATGAGTAGGTTGCCATTCAGGGCATAAAATCACTAATTAGTAGCAATCCTGCCAATGTGGTGCGGATATGACAACTGTGCCAGATAATTTAGCAATGTAAAGGACTGCTATTGCTATAATTTTGTTAAAAGTTCATTTTTAATGTATTTTTCTGGACAGTTTGTTTTTTTAAACCCCCCTGACTGAATTGAAGATTAAAATAAGTTATTTTTCTAAAACATGACAAAAGTAAAGTTAGAATAACTATTCATTTTTGTAAGTTTGGCAGTACATTTCTAATATTGTTGTGCTATTAGAATTTCCAAAAACTCAACTTTTGTTCATTTTTCAAATTTTGATAATTAGTTCCTCAATATTTAAATGTAGTATATATAATTTGTTTTATTATTTTTAAGTAATTGCATAAAAAAACAAGTCTATTATGATAAATTTCTATTTATTTTTTGTTAAGCCTAACAGTATAACTTTTACCCCACATGTTTTTTTTTTTTTTTTTTTTTTTTTAGATATTATTAATTGTACTTTATTTTGTAAAAAGAAAAAAAATGCAGGAAATTATTATTAAAAAAGTATTTTATGTAATTTACAGATTAAATAAGCTTAACTTACCCTTTTATATTTACTTTAAATCCACACTTTTTCTGACTACCACAACAAAACTAACTTAAAAAGAATTTGAAAATGGCTAAGTGTAACAGTGCAGCAGCAATTTTTTTCATTCAAAATAAATTCTGATACCTGAAATATACTAATCTAGCTAAATAAATACTATTTGTAATTCATATTGAAAACTATCATTTTTAAATCTTGAGCCTGGTATTTGGCTGTATTTACAAACTGGTAATTTCAACATTATGCTTGTTTTCAAAGAACAAAGTATTTTATCTGATATTGAAAAGCCATGTTTTTTCTATCAACTGTTCAATTTCTTCATTCAAAATTTAGAAAATAAACTTATTTTGCATATTTCTGACTTGAATTCTGAGATGCATCTCTAGGTTTCCAACCTTTTGCCTTAATTTTGGCAATTTATTTATTAATATTGTGTTATATTAAAGAGTGTCACTTTTCATAAGAAAAAAAAATAAAATTTAAACCTTGAGAGGGATTACAATTTTAAGCTATGCATGACTAGTGTTTTGCTGAAATTTAACTTTGTAAAGTCCTTTTTTTATATGAAGTTTGCTCAGGGGATTAAAAAATAGAGGGGAGGGGGGGGGGGTGTAAACAAAGATTATTTTTAAGGTGTTGAAGCTCATCATTTATGAATCTTCATTACAATTTTATCCCAAAACTTGATGAAAATTTAATGTAAACAAAAGAACTTTTATATCATATCCTGCAGTATTTCTCCGATATCTCAGCAGTATCATATCCTTTTGAAAATACCATACTATAAATTTATTCCAAATATTTGAATGTTTTTTCATAATTAGCATTCTGTAATAAATATCTAGATGGTACAGTAGCGTAACTATTTTGATTTTTGTCTTATCGTTTCAAATAAGTATGTAGGGTAATTCCATGGTGTCGGACGTAAAAATCAGACACAAATTTATCACAAAAACTTGGTTTTTGGTACATAAATTTCTACTAAATAATCAGATTTCTATACGAGGTACTTACCACATCACACTTCATCAAAAAGTATACAAACAAACATTTCTGAGTATTTAAAATTCTGGGGAAAAATATTTAAATAACCAGTGTCGGACGTAAATCACACAAACTGGAAAACTGTGACATGTCAAATTAATTCTCAAATTTCTGTGATTTGGCTGATTTTATAATTTTTAAACCAACTATAATCAAAAGTACACATAAGAAAGTTATATGTTTGACCTTTTTCAATTTATTTAGTTTAATATTAAAGTACGTTTGAAAATTTTTTATTGTGGTGTCGGACGTAAATTTTAGGTGTCGGACGTAAACTGTATGAAAATACTGGTGTCGGACGTAAATAAGTTGATCTTAAAAATTATAAAATCAAAGTATTAAGTAATTTTATTATGAAAAATTGTGTTTGTATAAAAATTGCCGAATTTTAATACATTCTCTGAACCAAAATTGTCCTCAGTTCCCTGGAGGAATGGGAGATTGGATTTTTTTCTCTACATTGTCTACATCATAGTAAATTTTGTCCTTGTGATCAAGCCATATAAAATTGGATTCAATTGAAGATTGGTGCATCACACTAACATTTATTTCATTATTAGTTATTTCAGTTATATTATATATCCAGGGAAGTATTTGACATCATATTTAACAACCCAGTCATTAACATTTAAAGTTGTTGAAATATTTTTTTTCTGTTGAACTATTTCCTTCAGAGATATCATTATGACTTACTTTTATAGGTACAGAATATGCATTAATTTTCTTACAAGCTGTTTCATTTGATATGTTGGCAGTTAGTACATAGTTACTTCCTAAGGGTTTAACACAATGTATACAATATATGTCAAGGATTGGCAGGACTATGCAAGTATACTTCCCAGTGACTATGTAAAAATTCTAATTTTTCTGCAATATCATCTGATAATATGCAATGTATGTATATGCACCTTAAGATTCAAACATGCAGCAACCATGGCAAACTGTTGTGTTGTGGAAACAAACTCCTCTGTTTTGGCACAACACCAAACCATTCTTTTCACTGTGACATTCCATTATTTTAAATAATAACTATGCTCAGTGAAATGTTTTTATTAATCCATGCATATACAGTAGACAGTTGCCTGGGAATGGATCCAATGTGCAGACTGGATTTCATCTTGGTGAAACATAGTAGCATTTTCAGAAAAATGTAACTGAACAACTATGTTTTTTTTCATCCACACTTGATTTCATACTTCCAAACATCTTACATCCTTCTTTACCAGAAAGTACTTTAATTGCTTCACTAATTTCTCAAATGCTTATTTTCCACCTTGTCTAACTTTTCTATTTCCTGCCACTCCATATATCTAATAGGATCGTTCTCAATGTTAGTCTTAGGTTTAAGTATCTTATTTCTGTGACAATCACATTGCTGTGACATGCAAATATTTTATGTCGCTGTACATATACAATTTGATCAATGAAATGTGTGGAATTTCGTACTAAGATTTGTAGTAAAGTTTAGAGCCAATGGTAAAAGATGCATGTTTTCATTTTAAGAACAAATACAAACACGATCGGGAATGTTATCAAACAATTTGATATACTGAAACCATAACTCACAAAACTTTGATATTTTAAGTTTTATTCAAACGTTACTCTTGTGAAACTGTTCATATGCTTTATGCAAATACATCAACATATAACATATCTAAATAACTTCTTTTATTAATTAATTTATTACTAGAAAATTTCTTCTAAATATGGTGTCGGACGTAAAAAAAATCTTTGGTGTCGGATGTAAAGATTCTTTTTACGTCCGACACCAATGTTTTTTATATAAATAATTTTTTTTAAATTTATCTGAATAGGTAATATGATAGAGGTATATAAACATGCTTTAAATTAAAAATTTCATTTTAAATGTTTTTGAATAGCTGACTCAGATTAAGTTTTAATAATTTTTGGTGTCGGACGTAAAGCAGTTAAAGTGCCTTTTGAAAATTCTTTAATATTTCATAAAATATAATATGTCAGTACAAAGTTTTGTGCTGATTACATTTGTATATGATGTATTATAAAATATTTGTGACATTTAAGACATAATAATATTTTTTCAAATGAAAATCTAGGTTCGATTTCAAAGCATTTGAAATGGCTTTCAAATATACATTCGTGGTTTTGCTTACTTAAGAGCCTATATTTCGCTTAAAAATAAATTTATCCTTATTCCATTATAAAATTAAGATTCTACAGTGTTTTAGCTTTAAAATGATACCTTGATTGTTAAAAAAATTTAATGTTGAAAAATTGATTATCTGGTTGACCTTTCCATGGAATTGCCCTGTACTTAAATTTCTTAGCTAATACTTCTGCATTTGTAAATAATATTTTCTTTAAAAAAAATAATTTATGCATATGAATACATGTTTGATATTCTTTTCTCTTTTATTTTGCTATTTGCTTTAGCTGCTACAGTTGATGATAGAAATGTAACAAGGAATGTATGAATAGGTGTTGAGGTGTATCTGTGCTGGACCTATTCATCAGCAACATCAGTTATTGTCACTAACATGATGACAAAAAAGGAAAATATACTGAGTTGAGGCTTTTTCGTTACTTCTGTGATGGCCAGGGATGTAGTGGTGGATATACATCGTATACAGTCTGGATTTTTTCAAGAAACACCATATACCCTCTGTTTCTCAAGAAAGCTATAGTATATACTCTAGGATGTACGCTCTGTTTTTTCTACATCTGCATCATTGGTGATGGCCCGTTGGGAATGTACCTGGGAGGCTATAGGTTAAAAATAATCTTTAGTCTTTTGGGATGCAAACTTGCAGGCTAAATCACATTTTATATCCTTCATGGATGTAGAAGCTACACATTTTTATTTTGCTGAAGATTACTTATATGTGGATTCATTGCCTATCTTTATGAAAAGTAAGTCACTTATTGCTTTTTGAAATCTTTTATCTTTTATTATGTATTTCTGATGTAAGAGTAAATTCAATTTAATGATCTAAGATATTAATTTTTAAGGGATTTAGTAATGCAGGGGGGTGCCTGTGTGCAGAATTTCAATTGTTGCCTCACATTCTTAAGAGCCGTTAATTCCCAAATTGGCTTAGTCTAAACTTATGTATTATATAGAAAAATGGACAAATCTGTACTCCTTAATCTCCAAAACCTCTGAATACATAAACCTTCATTGAGCAAATTCCTGCATTTGGGTCCAGTTGTTCTTAATTTTTTTAGCACCGCCTCGAATATACATCACTTCCTTCAGTTTTAGCCAATCAGATTGTTGAGCTCGACTGAGCCAATTTGGGAATTAACAGCTCGTTACATTCCTACCTCAACTTCAGTTTATGGGGAAAAAAAAAAAAATCCATTAGTTTTTACAAATGTATAGTTTCAAACCTTTCTGATTTTCAAAAGGTCAGCAATTTTTTTTCCCCCAGAACATTTATTTAATAAAATAAGTTTTTTTTTCAAAAGAGTTCTTATATATTTTTATCTTTATTAAATTTCTGGTTCCAAACATGTTTTATTGAATTGAAAAATAAGGAAGGTGGGCAGCTATATAAATAAAAATTCGAAACAGAGCAAAGCCTGTGAAAATATAACTTGTCTGTATTAGAATCCTGCATTAAACGAGAAATTTCAATATCCCAGAAAAAATAATACAAATGCAATAATAATAGATTGCGTCTAAACCAATAAAAGAAAATTTTCTGTATGTGTATGACATGGTCAGCAAAATCTACCTCATCTAAAAGTCTGAGGATAGTCCAAGACAGGTCCAGGTTCTGACACACCCCAGACTTAGATTTTAATTTTTTGATGATTAGCCAAGCTATCAAAAAGCAATCAGTTTTTTAAAAACTCAGCACTGTGATCAATCCTTGCTTTTCACAGAGCATAGAAGAGTGGAACCAAATGAAATTTTTTTGAGTGGAGAGGGGTGAGTAATTTAACATCTATTGGGCAAATTAATTAAAAATAAAACAGACAATGTATTCTTAAGTTTTGTATTTTGTACGTATTTTTCGTATTTCGTAAATGTACCAATTACTTTAAAAAACATCGCTATCAATCCTTCAATTTTTTTTTTTTTCAAAAATTAATTTTTGCAGACAAACATTTCTCCCTTTCGGCTCCACTCTCTCAGAGTTCAATTTTAGACACACAGCAACAAAAAAGCATTTATAAATTTGAGACCATCTCTTCAACTATTATTTTTCAAAAATGCGAATTTTAACTCTCTCAAAAAAGTTGCGACCAAGGTAACTCTCGCATTTCGGAGACTATCTTTTTCCTATTCTAAAAAAATCAGTATTTTAACACAATCTTGTTAGATTGTATTAAAACTTTAGATCACATTTACATCATTAACAGGGCTCAAAAAATAGTATTCCCGGGGAACCCAGAAATTTTTTCTGGGAACGTATATTTTTTCATTCAGGTAACAAATCGACGTGTCCGAAAGTGATGATGTGGATGCGTTATAACGTATGATTTATGCAAAAAGTCGGAGACGGGACTCAAAAATAGCTCTTAAGCGGCCCATGGGATGCATAATTTCATCAAAATGTTACAGAAAATGCAGATTTTCGTCAAATGATTGCGGGAAAAAACACAAATTTCATCAAAAGATCGCGAAAAAAATGATATATTTCGTTAAAAAATCTTAAACTGGAAAATTCCGTTTAAAAATCATGAAAGAATCAGAAATTTTAGTCAAAAAATTGCAAAAAAAGTGATAAATATCATTAAAAAATATTGAAAACAACAGGTTTTGTTCAAACACTGCAATAAAATGGCAAATATTGCCAAAAAATCACAAAAAAGGCAGATTTTGTCAAAAGATTGCAAAAAACGAGAAAATTCTTCAAAAAATCACAATAAAAAGCCAAATATTGTCAAAAAATCTCAATAAAACGGCAGATTTTGTCAAAAAAATCAAAATTCCTCAAACGATTGCGAAAAAACGACAAATTTTGCCAAAAAATTTATATAAAACGGCAAATTTCATCAAAATGTTCATACATAAATTTTTCTGGGAATCTACGTTTTTGATCTGGGAACCTTAAAGTTTTTTGAATTTTCAAGCACTGATCATTAACAAAACTGAAATATTTGGGGAGTTTAAAAAATCTGAGAAATTTTTGATGAAAATGCTAAAACGTGGGATGTTTTGTGGCAAACTCAGCTGATATTTCCACTATTAAATATTATTTTTTGGTACTACTAGGTTATCCCGTCGACCAAAAAATTATTGCCAAACTATAAGATTAAATGCCAATAATGGATGATCTTGAATGTCACATTCAATGACATTAAATACGATTCATGTGTTTACAATGTCATTAAGTGATTTTTATTAATATTTTTATTAATATTCTACTAATTATTTGTTTTTTCGTTATTTAAAATAAAAATTATGTCAATATGTATAACTTGGCTATTAGTTTGGCGATTTGTATAATTTGGCGAAATTGGTCGACGGGATAACAGAGTAGTACCTATTTTTTTCACAAAATTTTAAAGAGGCCGTCATATGTACTAAAATTTCAGGTATTTTTTGGACGATTAAAACTTTTTTTCTTATGATAAAAAAAATCCGACGTGGGAAAAAAAATCTATACTGGATACCTTTCCTTTTCAAAAGGTGCATTTTAAAAAAATTGTAAAATAATGTTAACAACTTGAAAAAAATATATTTTCTAAAATTGGATTTGTATTTCCTGATTTTTTTAAAAAGCTGTTGAACCCTTTCTCGGCAGAAACACACATGCACAAATCAGGGTGTCCACTCTCAACGATGGCTAATTCCTAAACTATAAGTCATAAACATATAGTTCCAGTTACAAAAATGTTTTAAATGAGGTAAAGAAATATTTTAAAATTGATTTGGCTTAATCAGGGGTGATTATGTTAGGTTATATATCAGAATTCAGGTATTTTTTTAATTTTACAGTACTAAAATTTCAATTTTTCTGATACTTCAATTCATAAAATAAGATTAAACTATCAATTTCATAAGATTGCTAAACATAATCAAAATTTATAAATTATGTAATTTGACCTCCCTGTAATAAATTATATTCTCTTTCCCCCTGTTCCCGTAGAGATAAATTTTCTCGCTGAAATTTCAGGTATTTCTTCATGAACTTACAATCCCCCCTGGTTAATAAAAACATTTATTAAAAAATTACGAAATTTAAACTAGGGATGGGACGAATATTCGGCCACTATTCGGTATTCGGCCCTTTTGCCGAATATTCGGTTGGCTGAATATTGAAGGCTTGTTGACCGAATACTTCGGCCGAATATCTGTAGCCGAATATTTAGAGATATCTTGCCGAATATTGCTAAAATCTCGCCGAATAGTGAAAGATATCTTGTCAAATAAATTTTGGATTTAAAGAATTTCATTCTTGCAATTTTTTTTTTCTCTAATTCAAATTGGCTACTTCATTTATGAAGTCATTCTCACTCTTACTTACAAAATATAGAGTAATTCAGATGCTAAAAAATATACAGCCTTTCTGTATTTCCTATAAAAATTAGTGATATTCTAGAAAATGCTACCCAAGTTGGAGATTTAATTATACGGGAAATGTCATCATTAGAGAATGATATATTACAATTCAAGATATAAAAACACTGCCTTATTCTAAAACGCTCGAATATTTATTAATGTCTGCAAATTCCATGCACATGTAAAAAAGGCTCTTATGAAATTCATAACTTATTTTCTATAAACTAAGAAATGAAAAAATTTATTCACTAGGTGTGTTAATGAAGATTCATTTTCAAAATTAAATATAATATATATCACCATTCCAAATACAACGATACATCTGAAAGCAGAACTGGTGTCAAACTCGATGCACATTATATGACACAACTTGCTTTATGAAGATGGTTTTATAAATATTTTAATATAAATTCTAAATACTCAACAAAATAATTTTTTCAATCTATAGTTTTCACTTTTAAGTAATTACTTGCATAATTACTGACTTAAATATGTAACATTATTATGTATATATTTTTAATTTAATCTTCCTTCCTTCATGTTGTTATCAACTTCTGTTTATCCTTTTAATGCTTGTTGAATAAGTGGAATATTGAAGTTGAATATTGTATGTGCCGATTCTAATGTCAAAGATTTTGTTAACATATGCATTCTACTTTAAGCATAACCTTTTGCTTTAACGTAATTTGTAATTTAAAGCTTGGCATCTGATTTCAGAACAGTATCATTCTTACAAATTTGCTTATCACTAGGGACACAAACTCTAAATGATCAAATTTACTTCATTAAAGGTTATTTCAGAAAATATGTCCTTGTGAGTTCTGAGAGAGAGAGAGATTAAGAATATTATTGAATTTGAATGCAAGAAGTATCAATTGATAGTAAAAGTGAAGTACATTCTTCATATTTTACTGGAAATATTTTCCCATCTTGACTTACTGAAAATCAATTTGATGTACATTAGAATAAAGAATATAATGCAATTTCATAATTTTTTTGTGTTAAAATAAGTTTTTCAAATTTAAAAATACAGTTAAAAGCACATTTAAGAGTAATAATTATTAATGAGCTCCTATTTTTTAAGTTATATATAATCAAAATTTAATTTTTTTTATTGGAAAAAAAATTTTACTATTCGGCCGGCCGAATATTCGGTATTCGGCCTAAAATTTGGCCGAATATTCGGTATTCGGCTAAATCACTATTTGTCCCATCCCTAATTTAAACTTTTATATGGTCACCCCGTCCTATAAGTTACATTTAGTAAATTTTTCTTATTACACTAACAAGAAAGACAAAAAAAAGTCCTGTTTATATAATATTGAAATTGACAGAGTTATGACACTTCAGAAACGCATGACTTATACTTTCTGAAAACAAATGAGATCGACCATGATATGAGGGATCATATGTCATGTGCCTATAGTTATTCAAAGAGATTATTTCATGTGTCTCTGCACTTTGAAAAAAATATCGTACAAATATTACAGCTGAATTAACTTTCAGAATGTCCAAAATAATTATATTTTATCACATGTATCATTTTGTAAGAATTTGAGACTGTTTCTTTTTAGGATTTATTTTTATAAGTTTTTATTTAGCTTCAACGATAGTATGCTTTTTCAATTCAAATTTTAATTCACTTTCAAATATCCAAACAAGATTAAATTTTATATACTGACATAAATACGATGACACTTAAATATTATTATGATTTTTGGTAGTTACCATTTATACTTATTTTACAGGATAATGCAAAAAATTTTGGATAAATTACTGCGAAGAATTTTAAGAAAAAGTTTTGGATTAGATAACACAAGACGATGATATTTGTGTTTTTTAACTTTCTATTGTATCCTTTACTGATGAAACCAAAAATCACCTTAAATTTTAACTATTGGGTCAAGATTTTTTCGTAAATCATAAATTTTCAAAGTTAAAAAAATAACAGAAAAGGAATACTACATAATAGAGGAGATGGCTGCATTTTTTAACTTTTGGTATTTGATTTTTGTGTACTTTTTAGCAATGAATCAGAAAATGACCTTCATTTTTAATCATCACATTAGACTTTTTTGCAAATTGTAAATCTAAAGGTTAAAATATAGCAAAAATTTAACACACTAAGATATTTTTTTATTAAATTTAATTTTATCTGATTGCAAGTGATGTGCCCAAGCAGGGTTCAAACCGGAGAACCCACGGTCAGAAAGCAAGATCTTATGTGCCGAGAAAAAGGCTAGCTTGATCGCTTCCTGCGAGAAACTCGTTTTTCCACTGCCCAGTGAGAAGAACGTCGCGTTGACGTTGGACGAGCGATATACACACATGTTGTGCTGGCAGTGATGCCAGAGTGATGTGCTGAGTGCATGTGTGCACCCTCGATGATGCACGGCGTGGCAGGCTTTGCGTGCTGTGATCGTTTCACAGGCTTTGGTCGTGTGCTGCTTTCAAGAGATTTGTCTATTGAAGCGATTTGGAAATGGAATTGCGTATTCCATTTTTTGATAAATAAAAAGTTATCAAGTTTAAATGACTTTTGCACTTAAACTTTTGTACTTACTTTGTTTACTTATAACTGAAACCCTCTATGGTACGCCTAATCCGACGTGGTACCTGGTTATAAAACACTAGCATTAATATTTTTATTGTGGCTTTGAGATCCGAGTTTATAATGGGATTTTATCATAAAATTTGACTAAATACTTTAACTTTTTTATTTATTGTGACATTTATTATTATGGTCATAATTATGCTGGTAATTTATGCATACACACACATGTATGTGTATTTTGCCGGATGAGGTTTATCATCCGACTAAATTTCATCCACAAGACTTTGATTAATACAATATTTTAGATCTCATACAGCTTTTTTTTTGCGCCTATAGAAGTTTCCAGCATAATAAAAATCCTTTTTTAATTTTTATTAGACGTTAGGGTGCCTCAAAGTTTCACACTTGTGTCCGCACACAGTCTCTGTCTTGTATCACTGTTGTAAAAAAAAATTATATATATATTTTTTTTTTTTTTTTTTTTAAACTATTAGATTTTATTTTGAACCTCTTCTAATACCCCTCACTAAAACAAAATTGTGTTTGGGCCCTTTTTTAAAAAAAAATACCACACAATTATACTTTCTAAGATAAAAACTTGTTTAAAACGGAAATTCGAGCAGTCTCATGATATTCTGTTTTAACGGGTTTTATTATATAAGATATTGTTTGTACCCAACAGGTCCTGGTTAAAAAATCTGGGCACCCCCCGTTCAAAAGGCTGGTTAAGTCTATGAAATGCCAGAATTTTTTGCATGAAATAATACTTTTTTGAGAACAGTCCTGAGAATTTAACTAAAAAAAAATTCTGAATAAAAAAAAAACTTTTATCTAAACTTTAAGACTGTTTCTTATGTTTGTACAACCAGGAAACTTGGATAGGATATCGTATGTTTTGACCAATGTCCCTTTAATGAAAAAAGAAAAAAACTAACCTTTTCACATCACGATTGAAGCTGAAAGAATTTTGATGAATTATCATAGTTAAGACAGAGAAATCATGACATGTATCATAAAAGCCCGTTAATCCGCCCTTCCCGATCAAACGCCTCCTCCCCATTTTATAGAAGATTTGAAATTTTCAAAAAATCCCGAGAAAGCACCCTCCCTCTCAAAAAAAATTGCTGAAAACGGATCGCTTGAGAACGACAGAATCATGAATCTTTGATGAAATGTGCATTTTTTGAATTGATTTCATGCTTTTCTTTTTTACAAATTTCTCTTTTTTTCTGTGTTTTTCCGACAGAATTTAAATTAAAAAAAAAAAAAAACGCAAATTTTTTCAACTATTGCTTCAAATATCAAAATTAATGAATCATTCAAAGATTCATGATTCATTCATTTTATCATGATTCATCCCTGCAAATTTTGTGAAACGATCGCGGAAAAATCCCGTGTAAGCGCTCCCCTCTAACTATTTTACGATTTTCCGTCAGGTTTGGGGGGGGGGGGGCAGATTAATGGTATTATGCTAATCAAAACTGAAGATTCATTTTTTCTTTTACTACAGTTGAAACTGGTGAAATTTTGAAAAATAGGATTCATCATGGTTTAGGCTGAGAGAAATCACGTGTATCATATTTGAAACCGAAGCTTCAATTTCTCTTATCAAGGTTGAGTTGAAACTGGAAGAATTTTGAGGAATTATGGTTTAGGATTGTAGAAATCATTCCGTTGGTATCATAATAATCAAAATCATATTTAATATCACAGTTTAAAATGGTAGAATCTTGAATTCTGCAAGTTAATGTGCTGTTTAAAGTTGTGGGTTAATGAAAAAGTATAATAATCGCAGTTTGCATCAAGATTGTGATATTCATGCTATATCATTGTATACGATTTTTTAATACTTTTATCACGATTTATATTTTATGTTGATTTTATCACCAAGTCCTAGTGGACAGTTAACAAACAGAACTGGCAAATGACAACCACTTTTGGCAATCTCTTTATCTAGTCAGATAATATGCAATTATCCAATTTTTGTTCAGTAACAATTTTGCAACATTTCTCATATTTGAATTTTTAATCTAGCTGAGAGATGTGTTTTATTTACCTGTTATGGATGTGGATGGAGAGATATTGAATAGTGTAATCCTTGTTATACCATTTGATCCTATTGTTCAAATTCATAACACTTTTGGGTACTTAATGTTAGCCAGACACCACATCAGGTAAATTATTCAATATTGTTTCTACAGGAATTATTCTTATTGTATTAATTTCTTTTGAAATATAAAATTTTCATTCATTTCATTAAAACAGGATTTGCACAATATAAACCAATCGGTTTTAACCATGGTTTAAACCAACTGGTTAATTTCTCAATAAAACAATTTTTTTTTTTTTTTTAGAAGAAATTTAATGACATTTTCTTTTTTTTTTTTTATAATTTACATGCTTTAGGATTATTGGATATAAATAATTTCTACCTTTTAACACTCTATTTCAGCAATTAGCATGAAATGTAAAAGGTTTAGGCAGGGCTGTAGCTAGAAATGATCTATAGCGGGGGGGGGGGGGGGGGGAGGACTCAAGAGACTGTAGGGGGGGGGGGGGGGCTCATAATTTTTTTTCTCTTCCTCTCACACAGAAAGATAAATTAGTGCATATTTACATTGTAGGTATTAAGTTTCTTATTAAACTGTTATAATAACTTCATTTTATACAAAGAAAAGTATATGATAATGAAAATTTTGAGTGTATAACTGGTGCAATGTTAAACATCATGTTAGATTCATATGTACAAATAGGATGAAGGAGTGTTGAAGAACTTATTTTAGATACAATTTAGTAATTCTGCAGAACTGTAAAAAGATCTCAAAACTAAATTAGATTTTTGAACAGAATTTCATTTGAATTTTTGAAACAGAAATTCGTTTAGTGACCTTGGAATCTTTTCCAGGGGGGGGGGGGGGGGCTGAGCCGCCCATAGCACCCACTTAGCTATGGCCCTGGGTTTAGGTCATATTTTTAAGTTTAGGATTAAAATCAGTATGTGTTGATGAACATATGTATTGCTCTAAAGAAAGAGTTTTAAACATAAAAATTGATCAAACATAAAATAGATTTAAAATATTCAATATTTTGCATAAAATATTTTAATCTAAAAAAATGCAGATTATTTAATGCATTTATTAAGATAACACAATCTTTAAGATTTTGCTCGAGCTGTAAAAGAATTTTTTCTTGATTGGGGAGATTATCTTGAAGAATTAAAATCAAGTATGAAATTGAATAAAAGAGTATTCAAAGATTGGGTGCTAATTATAGCATTTTAATAATAACATTTTTTTTCTTTTGCTGTTATCTGCTGAATCTAATGACTAAAAATGTTGACTTCAAATTGTCACTCCGAAAACAAAATCCCAAGAAATATTTGAAATTTCTTGTTTGAATAATTGTGGAAGAGAGTATATTTATCAAACTATATCCATGTATTCATTTTTAGTGAGCAAAAGATTATTTATAAAAATTTTCAGAGTATCAATGTTTCACTGTGTAGAACAGCTTATTATTCGAACAAAAGACTGTTTGCTATTAAAATTAAAATGTGAATTTTTTCAATTTTCTTCATAAATTCACAGTGTAATTATTTAATTTAAATTATTTTAAAATGAAGTTACACTACTTATAACCCAATAATGTGTATCTTTTCAATAAATAAGCATGTATATGTAATAAGAAAGGATGTTTAAAAAAAAAGGTTTAAACCAAAATAATTAGTTAAAAAAAAAAAAAAATTTTTAGCCAACCCTGTTAAAAAATAAATAAATATAACAAACTAAAATATTTATTTCAGTATCAAGACGTTGTTTCTAATATACACAATTGAAAAATAAAAGATTTTATTGTTGAAAGAAAACTATTGCAAGATATGCACCCAACTAACATAGAAATACAATTTTTAAAGCGATAAAAACAGAAATCACTCAAATAAAAAATATAGATTCCTTCACACAATTCCTTGACACAATTATTTTCCATAAAAGCAACTTCACACTATAAGAAAAAATCGTTGGAATTTAAAATGGGGGTAATTTTCAAACAAAACAAGCTCACAAGTAAAGTAAACTTTAGAAAGAAGGGGGGGGGGGATAGGAATTTTAAATGCTGGTTTTTTTGTTTACAAATGTTTATTTATCTGAAATCTATAATTAACAAATTAGAAATTGCACGTGAAGGTGCGTTCGTACGATAACGAAGTTTTAAAAATATTACTTTCATATATCAATCTCATAAAATTGTAAATAGTGAATTACAATTAAAACGCTCATCAAACAATGTTTGTCCTATACCATTATGTAATGGAATACTTTTGTGTGGCCTTGTAAATCAATAACAAATGTTCTTTGCACCACAAATTATGTAAGATGTATATTATAATATGCACTATATAGTTGCATATAAATTTTATTAAGTTTGCATGAGTGTAACACGATTAAAATGCATTTGAAACATTTTTCCCCATTGACCGTAATGTAATGGAATACTTTTGATTGCCCCTGTAATTGATCTATGCATCCGAGTTTCATAAAATTTGAAATGACTCAACAAAATTATGTAATAATTATGTATTTTAAATTTCAAACGATTCGGTTGGGTAGTTTTTGCGTTGTTATATGCAGACGGACTGAACGACCACTATAGGTGCTACGTATTATATAATTACGAACGCACCTAAAAAAAGGTACTCCCCTCAAAAATAAATAAATAAATATTATAATTTTATAGAATTTATTTTACCCTCTTTCTGTGAAGATTTTGCTTCTCTGTTTTGATGTCCCACCCGCCATCCTACACACACTACTCAAACTTTAAAACTGTTTAATTGAAAAAGAAGAAAAAAAAAGATAATATTCTATATTTTGTCATTTTATTGTCACAATATATAATTGATCAATATTTCCCTTCCCACATATGGGAGCACATAGAATTCAAATTCTTTTAAACATTTAAAGGCTTTTTTTTTCTACTTATACTTTTTAAAAATAAATTAGTCACCTAATAAACTTTACTTCTTAAAATAATAATAAAAAAAAAACCTTTAATTATAATATTTTTTTTATTTTTTCTGCTCTAATATTTTATTGTAACAATAAATAAATAAATGGTTGATCATATAGTTTTATTCCCTTCTCCCTCAATAATAAAAAAAAAATGTTTTTATATTGAATTCTATAAACTAGACTTTATATTTTCCTGAAAATTACATTTCCTTGTTATGCATATTTAATTTCTTTTTGTCTGTAAGAAAACATAAAATTAAAATTTCTTTTTACCATATCTACAAAAGCAATAGTCAGAAAATTTTTACAGATCAAATACAGGTTAAAAATTTATTCTTTAATGTAAATGTATCATTTTATTTGTGCTCATTTGATAACATTTCTAAACAAATGAATTTGCCTTGACTATTTTTTAAATTAAATTTCAGCTTCAAAAATCATTCTTTTGTTTTGATGATTACAAACAATCAACAGCAATTTGGAATAAAAATAATAACTATAATATTAGTCACTAAAACTTAATTTTTGTCCCAATATTTAATATGCTTTTGGTACATCAAACAAACCATTTGTAAATTTAAATATGACGTATTTCCGAACTGCTAAACTTTTCAGCAATTTGGAATAAAAATGATAACTATAATTACCAAAATTAATTTTTGTCTCAACCATTTGTAAATTTAAATACTTCTTTTTAATATAAAAAGAAACTGTATAGTTAACATGTAATAAAATAAGTATAAGTAAGAAAAGAGATTATGCATAAAAAAGGAAGTTAAAAGCTTAGTTAATATTTTCTGAATAAGTATTTCAAAAAGACAGCATTATCCAATTACAAAATAACTAAATCTAATAATGTATTGTCCATAATGTAGTGTGTTATAGTTTGCGAAAATATAATATCAGACACACAATTTTTATTAACTAAAATGATTAGCACTATAAAATTTGAATATCTAAGAATTAAGCTTCAAAATTTAATTAATAATCATCCTCTAAAAATCTATATAAAACAAAACACTTAAAAAATGTATATTTCAGTTTATTCAGTACGATGTGTACGAAAAAATAATGATAAAAGAGCAAGTGGTTCAGAATATTCAATATTATTTGTTTTTAAATTTGTGTCTGACTTGTTTGTTTGTGGATGGGAATGCGAGAAAATCTTCCGTTCCGCTTCACGTAGAACGAAAGGGTTGCTTTTTTCAAAATGCGGAACCAAGTGCAGGGGTGCCATAGACTTATCCAAGAGGAAGCAATTTCGCCAAAATTTGGCGAAAAGTTCCGCAGTTCGGAAATACGATGGCGAATTCTTTTGAGTGTCCCTGTAAATGAACCATTAATCCTACATACTTCATATGCAATACCAAACATGTTTTGGTGACCTTAAATAAGCTTTATCAATTGCATGAAAATCCGAGTATATTTACGGGAGTAAAAGCATAGACAGGGGGTCAGATGGACAGACGGCCTGGCGAAAATATAAGCCGAATGCATAAGCACTTTTCTATTTTGTTGAAAAGTGCTAAAAAATGAAATATTCTCAAATTTTCAGCTTATTTTCGTGACCATCCTCAGGAACGCAAATGAATTAATCTGGAACAAAAATGTCAAAACCTCATGAAGTCTCTAAAAGAACTGGGAGGAATGATCTGTAATAATGGATTCGCATCTTTAAAGCTCTAAAAAAATTGATTTACATTAAAAAATTAACATTTTGCAATTTATATGTATACATTTATTTTTGAAATTTAAAAAAAAAATAGAATTCCGAAGTAAATTTTCAAAATAATTAATACTTGTAATCTATAATTTTTTTAAATAAAAATCGATTTCTAGAAATTTCAAATATGTGAAACTAAAATTGCAGTACATTGTACCAAGAAATTCTTGATTTAAAAACTATATTCCTATATGCATTGTAATCCGTTTTGCAACGATTACAAATGAATTTAACATTGGGAATTCCGAACTTTAAACTTCTTAAACTTTAATATACTTGACCGAATGTTATTCTGACATCTTTTTGGGATTTTCGATAAATTTTACATTAGGAATTAGGATACCAAATGAGAAACATTCGGTCAAGTATATTAAAGTTTATGAAGTATAAAGCAGGAGGGTTATGTAAGACATCAGGAGTTTGTTACCGCGATTCCCGATTTTAATTTAAAACAGCACCGATAGATGGCGCTGAAAGCAATAGGTGTTAGGGTATCTGGACCTCGTTTGTACCGAAGGTTGTAGGTACACTATAGATGCTAAATCGATGCCCGATTTTTGCTCTCTCTCTTCTCTCAATATTGATGCGGAAGAAGGAGGTTAACTATACGGAATAGGCTCCTAAGGATATTTATGCACTGGCGACCGAAAACCAATCCATATATTTAACCTCCTTAAGGGTGTTCTTAAATCAAAAAGGGCAACTTTGTGACATAAGTTTTAATTCAATTTTGTTCGAAAATGCATTAAACTAGTAGGTATTGTTATTCAGAAACTATCTAATCGCACCCATTTTTTGTTTTTGTGCAAACACATTGAGTATTTCAGAACAAACCGTCAAAAATGATGTTTTGAACCGCATTGACGAAAGCAGAGAAACCAATCAACAAAAGGCAAAAAATCGCATGATCACGTGATCAAAATAGCTTATAAGTCGGTAGATAATTTAGTTTTTATAAAATGAAAGACTGAGTTCGATTTGAAAGTCCTTATATAGCCACATTGTCCAATTTTATTTCTTTCCGTTAAAATATGAATTTGATAATGTGTCAAAACGTTTTGCGCTTATTGAGCAGAGCAGTTGAGAACAGCCTTAAATCGAACTTCGACATGGGCAGAAATCTCATGAGATGCGCTGCTTAGACTAGAAATTTCAGTTTGCTCCATTGTAGAATCTACAGTCATGTTGACTATGCTACACTGTAAAAAGTTTGATCCGTTTGCTTCATCGTCACTTCCCCGCTTTTATTGGCGATTCAAGCACTGGAATACGCCACCTAGTGGAGAAAAGATGTAATTTTTCGATTCAGGATAATGCCGTAAATCCCATTGTGTTGCACGTATTTTAAAATCGTTCAGAATAATTATTCTTTTGTACAATTTCAGATTTACTGTGATATTTGTCTTCTGTCTGATATTGCAAAGTAAAAGTTATCCGAATTTGAATATTTAAAACTTTCAAATTCATTTACAATAAAGAATTATTTCAATGTCACTTTAACATTAGTTAAAGGGAAATTAAAGGGACAGTTTTCCTGAATCGAAGGCTGCAAGCAGCGCCTCTATAGACCGTTTTAATTTCCAATAGAATATGTCTCTTTTGACCCATGCGAATGCTCCATAACTGGCTGAAGTAATCGTTTTCTATAAAAGCGGTAGAATGACGAGTGACGATGCAACAAAAGGGTCAAATTTTTTACAGTGTATTAAAAATTTGAAGCTTTTTATGCATCGTCACTTCACTCCTCCATTTTTATAGAAAACGATTTCTTCACTGTATTATGGGTCATTCTCATTGGTCAAAATAGAAATATTCTATAAAAGCGGTGGAGTGACGATCAGCAAACTTTTCAAAATTCTAACAGTGTATAGGCTGTTTCTTCTTACAAAAATATTACTATCATGCATTTTATTATAAAATAAACACTAGCATGACGACAATAGTGACTCACAATCTCTACTTTTGTCCGAAAACTTTCCTACTCTGATATATAAAGGTAATTTATAAAGTAGTTTAATCTAAACAGATCTCAATAAGTAGGAATGTAAAATCTAGGTCTCTATCTAGGTTCATATGTAAAATAAATTAAAATATAGGAAGAATAATTAATTATGAGCTTTTTAGATAAATCAATTATGAAATATTCATGATTCCATATGATTCATGAAAATCGTTCCTTCTGATTCATTCAATGATTTGATTTATTGAAGGTAAACAGACCAACTGCCATAAATTCTGAATTCGAAATCAACACATTTTCCCCCTTATTCTTTGTATTTTAAGATCGTTAATATGCACTGCCTTAAAATATAAAATAACAACTGAATCTTTGGTATCGTTTAATGTGTTTTTGATTTATTTTTTAATGGATTAATTCACATTTTTCTATTTTGTTGACGTGTATATCATCAGATTATTTTTATTAGTATGTCTAGATTCTTTATTACTTTAACTTCATTGTATTGCTACATTTTTATATATTTATTATTTGTCTTTGTTTATTAATCATCTGCATTGCCTTTTTTTTTTTTTACAAGATCTAAAGATTTTTTTTTTTTTTTGTTTAAAAAGAAATCCGAGATGTACTTAGATCCCACCAGGTTCAATTTACCTTTGAATATAGGTGAAGCACACTGTCATTTCGTGCAACCTTTTCACATAGGAACCATTTTCTAAATTCATGAAAACATTTCAATGCAATAATATTATTGCCAAGAAGAGCTTAGCTGAGTCCAGATGTTTCATGAAATACCTAGCTTTTTATTTTATTTTTATTTTAATGTTTCCTTTGTGTAATGTGTAATGTAGATAGATGGTATGTGTAGTTAAGGGTAATATATAATGAGCTACAGGGTTATTTCTAATCAGCACATCAGGATGCCATATAATTGGTTAATCCTTTATCCCCCATTGGTATACTTTAAAGTACTATTAAAATAACTCGTTCTAAAATTAACTTCCTACATTGAATATTTGTAATACTTTTTCAAATGAGTTATGGGTACTTTACTTTACCTTGTTCCAAAAATAATATTGGTTGTACTAAACAAAAATAGCTTTAACAAAATGATTTTCTTTTTTATTTGTATCATTTCAGCTTTCTTGTCATTGAAAGATTGTGGGGGAAAAGTTCAATTAGACAATATTTCTATGTGTACATTTTCTAATTCCCCGAAAGCAGAATGCTATGAAATTTGCGATGTACGTCGCAGAACAGATGCCTGAGCTGCAGAACAATTCTGCTCTAAAGTGGGGGGGTAAAAATCTCCGGAACAACTGTGCATTTTCTGAGAACGGGGAAAACGCCGCGCCGTGCCGTTAGATGTTTAAAACAACATTATCTCGGCTGATTTCGGAGGTATCAGATGTTTTTAACCAACATTTTATGCATAGAGGAAATATGTCAAAATATTTTTCCTCTAAAGTTATCCATAAAACTATAAATCAGGGCTCGAAAAATAGCGATCCCGGGGAATGCAGAAATCCCTTCTGGGAGCATATATTTTTTCACTCAAGTTCCCGTCCGGGAACCTAACAAGTCACCATGGCCGCCAGCGATGCCGGATGCATTGTAGCCAGTTAATTATGCATAAAATAGCTCTTATGCGTCCCGTGGGATGCGTCATTCAATCAAAATATGACAGAAAAAACCCGAATTTCGTCAAAAAATTGCGATAAAACGGCATAATTTGACAAACAATCCTGAAAAAACTCTAAAATTTGCAAAAATCACAATTTAACGGCGAATTTCGTCAAAAAAAATTCCGAAATAACAAGATTTTGTCAAAATATCGCGGAAAGTAATGCAAAATTCATCAAATTTCGCAAAAAACAGCAAATTTCGTCACAAAATTTGCAAAAAAACGCTATTTTCGTAGACAAATTACCGGAAAAAACAACAGATTTCGTCAAAAAATAGCAGAAAGCAGCAAATTTTATTTAAAAAATATCGAAAAATGACAGATTTCATCAAACAATCGCGAAAAAACGACCGATTTCGTCAAAAGAGCACAAAAAAAACGAAAAATTTCACCTAAAAATTCACGGTGTATTTCGACAAACAATCCCGAAAAAACGGTAAATTTTGTTTAAAAAAATCCCGGAAAAACGGTAAAATTTGCCAAAAAATCGCGATAAAACGGCAAATTTCGTCAAATTCCTTAAAACGGCAATTTTTTTTAGAAAAATCACGATTAAACAGCAAATTTCATCGAAAAATTCGTGAAAAAACACTAATTTCGTCAAAAACCTCCAAAAAACAAGATTTTGTCAAAATATCGTGGGAAGTAACGCAAAATTCATCAAATTTCATAAAAAAAACAGCAAATTTCGTCAAAAAATTTGTGAAAAAAAAAACAGATTTAGTCAAAAAATAGCAGAAAACAATGCAAATTTCAGAAAAAAAATCGCGAGAAACGGCGAATTTCGTCGAAAAATTCGCAAAAAACAGCAAATTTTATCAAAAAATATCAAAAAAAAGGTAGATTTCATCAAATGATCGCTATAAAACGACAGATTTTGTCAAAAAATTGCGAAAAAATGAAAAATTTCTCTAAAAAATCGCAACAAAACGGCAAATTTCGACAAAATACTTACACATGAAATTTTCAGGGAACCTTAAAAATTTCAGAATTTTCAAGCTATGAATTTTATGTGACTACCGTGGTATTAATTCAGTGTGTATCAGAGAATTACAATGTAAATATTTGAATATAAAAATTTTGAAATATATCCTTTTCTGATTTAAAATTTGATTGTATTTCATTAATTTCTAAATTTCATTGCAATGTACACATATTTAAGTAATTTTATTTTGGTAAGACTTGGAAGATAAATTGAAAATGTATGAATTTATCTTGCAGAACAATTTTGGTCAAATACATTTGCGTTGCAGAACATCACAAAGTATTCTGCTTTGGGGTCTAATTCTATAAAACAACACAGAAAAAATAAAATAAATTAAAGATTTAAATAGAGTTATAAATATTGAACAAAATCCCTATAAATTCAAATTTAATTAATTAATTTTAATTGGCAAAATTATCTGAAAATGTATCAAATGATTGTGTAAATTTTCTAATGTAGTTTTAAAAAAATCATGAAAAATGCTTTAAAAGATGAAATTTCTATGAAGAATGCAATATAAAAGGTTAACAATCATTCAAATTATCCTGTTAGATAAAGTTAGTGAAGTAATGTGAATTTTCTCTTCCATTTGCTTAATCTTTTTTTCCAAAAAAGTTGAAAAAGGTAATGCAAAATAATAATAATAATAATAATAATAAATAAAAAGAAATTAGGAGCTTCATTTTATAACCTTTTTCAGGTATGTCTTAAAATTTAGAAGTGAAGCTTGTATCTCAATGACTTTTGGATAATTTTGCTCTGGTTCCCATTGCTTCTCTTTTACCTTCTCCATTTTTCTGCTTCAACGTGTTTCATTCCATAAGACTAGCAGCTATGGCTCTTACTAAAAGTTTAATGTATAACGGTGATTTTCATTTGGTTAAACACCAATTAAAAAAGAAAAATGTAGATATAATATATATATTTGTTTTTCAACTAAAAAAAAAAAAATAATAATAATTAACTTCTTTTTAGCAACTGTATTATTTAAATTATTTAAAAAATTGTAACATCTCAATTTTTCTTTTATGTTTCATACTTTTATGTTTGTCGAAAATGCAAATCTCTGCTATAGCAATTTCAATTTTTCATAGGTGTAAATTAGGAGAAATGCTTTAATGTGGAATTAAAAATATTTTTGTTTATATTATTATTTTATTATGAAATAACTGAAATAAACATGACTTTTAAATGTATCTAACATTTTAAATATAATACCACTTAAATATGTATGTATTTTAAATGAAATGAGTAAAATATGTTTTTGTTTTTTTAATATACTAGCTAAAAAACTTAACATTGTTCAGAATTTTAAGTTTTTTTTTTTTTTTCTTTTTTAAAGTCTATTTTAAAATTAAACATACTGTATAAAACAAATAATTAAAAAAGTCAACAAATGAAAATCCATTATAAAAAATGTATAACCTCTAATGTATAAAATAAAAAGAATATTGCACAGTTAAACTGATGCCATTGACCTTACAGGCTACGCATACTAATTGTACATTACAGTGTTATATTTTCAAGGGTTAGTTCCGATCAAAAACAAATTAAGGAGGGGCAAACAGCTCCCTCCATTTCTCCTTTTTATACTTAAAATCACTGAGCCCCCTAAACTAATCATCATATAAAAAATCTATATCCAAAATTCAGAGCAAATTGGAAAATTCTTAATGTAAAGGATAATGGATAAATACTGGATAATAATGGATAAATAATTATATTTATCCATTGATCTCCCAAAAATAATCATCACGGTGCTCTCATCAGAATGAGATCCTATGTCTAAAATTTTAATGAAATCTGATAAATTTTGCATGAAAAACACATTTATATAAATCAAGAGGAGAGGCATTAGCCCCTGTTCCCCCTGTTTATACTTATCCAATGAACACCTAATACCAATCACGGAGGCGCCTCATCAGAATGATCCTATATCTAAATTTTGAACGAAAACTGGTAATCCTGCATGAAAAACCCATTTATATCAATTAAGGGGAAAGGCATGAGTCCCCCATTCCCCCTTTTATACATATTGAATGAACTCCAAAAACTAATCAAGGAAGCGCCTTATCAGAATATACCTATATACAAAATTTCTAGTGGTTCGAAAATTTTTAATCATGAGTTATCCTGTTACGCACATATACAGAACGGGCGGGCACATAATCTCTCAGGCTAGCCTGTGAGCTAAAAATGTATAAGCAAAAACTCTATGCAACTAAATGTTTGATTATGATCAGGCATATCTAAAATATACATTTGATTATAACAACATCCATTGAGTATTAAATGATCCTTGCACTTTAATAGGGTATCAGGATGTCGTTGAATAAATTTTTGTAAAAATCAGAAAATTTTCAAAAGTGTTAATTTCTACCACATATTTAATTATTACTAATAGCATAAGTTTATCATTACAATGGGGAAATTGCACGTTTTTCAATTTAACTTGCATTTTATAGAGTACAAACGTACGAGCATTTTGATACCATTTTTACATTTTTTTGAAACTCGGAAAGTCCATTAAATTAACTTTAAAAATGCAGATTTTGTTTCGGCGGGAAAAAGCCGCGTCACGTGACGAAAGCGGTTTTGACGTCACTACACATGAAAACAAACCTATGCTGTATTCTCCCCTGTACTTTTCTATGAGGATAGCTTGGATTACGCTGAATAATTTCTTTCCTTTCTTAAAAATGGTTCGTAGAACAAACTAAAGGCCTTGTAAATTGCTGAAATAAATAAATAATATTGTGAATTCGAGAGAGATTTTTTTCCCCCTCGTTGTTCTAAGGATTTTCATTTTAAAATATCGATACATGTTTATACTAAAATTGTATTTTATAGAATAACATTTATTTCTCCTTCTTATCAATATTTCTCAATAATTAATTTTACAAACTGGTTCAAATAGTATTTCTTTCATTATCAAGTAGGTCTGGGCAACTTATAAAAAAGTTTTCGTAGTTATATTTTATATTTGAAATGAGAATTTGTCCAGCTTTCGTTAAACGTTTTATCTTTTCAATTGTTAAATAAGCTATTTTTGAATCGGAAAACAGATAAATTCAGAATGAAAACTATTTTTTCAGGTGGCTTTAAGGTAGCCTTACAGAATCTTTATATAATTATACAAAAAAAAAGAAAATAATAATAATTTTTTGAAAATGTTTTATGTACACAAAAAATAACAAGTAATTATTTTAAATACTGTCGGTTTTATGAACTCCATCAGACTTTGGGATTGAAAATTTTATGCTTTATAAACCTGCAGATTACAACTCAGTATTTGGTTTATGAATTCTATTTTTTATCTATATTAATAAAATAACAAATCGCTCTGTGTGTGTGTGTGTGTCTGCGATAGTTAGCGAAAACTACGGTACGTACAAAGCTCAAAATTTTTTTGAGAGTAGCCCAATATCTCTCCTGATGCACCTGACGCTCAGAATTTCAAAATTCTATTTATTAACTGAGTAATTAATTAAATTCCAAACCTCACTCTCATAAAAAATCGCTTTTTTTAGCCTTTTTTCCTTTTCATTCTCTTATGGTTGGTTGGTTGCATAAAATTTTTGCAGAAATAATTTTAAAAACTGGGACTGACCTTTAAATTTCATAGACTGGCAAACTGTCAGTTTAAATGAGGATTTTTTTTTTATCACAGCTGCTGTACGCCATGGAGGAAAAAGATAGGTGGTGGCGAAGTAAACCGAAAAAAAAAAAAAAGGTTTGCAATATGAAACCATTAATCGCTGAAATTTTAATGTCTCAAAATAAAGCACGAGGAAGGAATTTTGTATTAATAAGACGGATTGGAAGAAATGAATTACAGCTGAAGCATATTTTACGAAGAAATAGTAATTTTTTAAATGTTTTTTTTTTTTTTCTATTATATTATTTATTAAAATAAATGTTTGTTTAAAAATAATTGAAATTGGAAAATTAAAAATAATTAAATATCAAAACAAAATAAAATAAAATATTGAAAACATATGATTTGAAGTAAAAAATTTTCTTACTAAAAGTTTTCTCTTTTTCTTTTTGAGAAATTTTTAATACTTTATAACGTAGATGAAAAATGTTTATGATTTAACAACATATTTATAATTCCATGTCAATATATGAAATATAATGATGAAAAGAGTCTTTTAAAATCATGCATGAACACTTAAATAATAATATTAATCTAAAATCTAGATTTCAGAGTGCAGACGATTTTAAGACATTAACGAAAGAATGTTGATTTTTCAAGCAAAGTCTTAAATGATGCTTCTATATTGATATTTCAAAGTCATATAATAAAAATAATCAAATAATTCTTGCCTATGATTGATCTAATTGTATCTTTCATGCATTCTGATCCTGTATTACAGGCAATAAAGGCACAAAACGTTATTTTTTAAACGAAATTTTAGTCATCTATTCAATAACAGTTTAAAAGGTAAAAAACAAAAACAAAGAAATACTGGTTTAAACCAGTTTGAATTGATCGGAGTTTCAAAGCAAATGGTTTTGTTGGTGCTTATTTGGACTTAATGGCGCGGATTTTAGAGTTACATTTTTTGCGTCACCCCAAGACTTTATACTGCCACTCTATTAATTTCTTTTTACTGTATGGTTGTACACATATTTTTGGCATTTCGAACATAATGATTATAACCTTAATGTTTAGACTAATTTAAACATAACCCGATCCCAACCAGAAAAAAAACAGACCACACTCCGATCCGTGATACACAATATTTCCATGAGTATAAACCCGACCCTGACCTAAAAATTCTGTTTGGAAAAAACTATGGATTTGATAACTGACCCGAACCAAATCTGAATCCCGCAAAAATGTTCAAGTGAAGCATAACCCGATTCAAACAAGGAAAAATAATTTTCATGGGCATGAAATCTGACCCAAACCTAAATATTTTCTTTAAAAAAAACCCGAAATATGATTCGAACGAAATCTGAAACCGATAAAAATATTCCAGAGAACTATAACCCGATCCCAGCAAGACAAAATACTTTCCATGGTTATAAACCCGACTCAAACCTAAAAAACTCCGTTTGAAAAATCCTGAACTTTGACCCAAACCACATCTAAATCTGACCAAAGTATTCGAAAGAACCATAACCGGATTCGAGTAAGACAAAATAATTTCCGTGGACATGAACGAGATCCGAGCCTAAAACTCCCATTCAAAAAAATACCTGAAATTTGAATCGAACCAAATCTGAATCTGACAAAACTATTTCAAAGAAACGCAACCGGATCCAAACAAAACAAAATATTTCCATGGACATGAACACAATCCGAACCCAAAAGATTTCTTTGAAAAAATCGTGAATTAAACAAAATCTGAACTTGGCAAAAATATTCCAATGAAGCATGTCCTTATTCGAACAAGACTGAATTATTTCCGTGAACATGCAAGAAGACTCGAACTCAGCAGCTATATTTGAAGAAAAAACCCGAAATCTGAATTGAACCAAATCTGGACCTGACAAAAATATTCCAATCAACTATAACCCAATCCAAGCAAGACGAAATAATTTCTATGGTCATAAACCAAACTCGAACCTAAAAAATTCGATTTGAAAAAAACTAAAATTTGACCCAAACCACATCTAAATTCGACCAAAATATTCGAAAGAATCATAACTGGATTCGAGTATGACAAAATAATTTCCGTGGACATGAACGAGATCCGAACCTAAAAATTCTATTTGAAAAAATACCTGAAATTTGAATCGAACCAAATCGGAACCTGATAAAAAATATTCCAAAGAATCGTAACTGGATCTGAATAAGACAAAAAATTTCTATTCACATGAACCGAATCTGAACCTAAAAAAATTCTTTGAAAAAATCGCGAAATCTGAACTGAACCAAATCTGAACTTGAAAAAAAATATTCCAGTGAAGTATGTTCTTATTCGAACAAAGCAGCATAATTTCCGTGAACACACAAGAAAACCTGAACCCAAAAATTCCATTTGAAGAAAAAGCCGAAATCTGAATTGAAACAAATCTGTTCCCGACAAAAATATTCCAAAGAACCATAACTGTATCCGAGCAAGGCAAAATAATTCCCATGGACATGAATACGACCCGAACATTAAAACTCAATATCAAAAAATACCTAAAATCTGAACTGAACGAAATCTGAACCCGACAAAGATGTTCTAATGAATCATAATCAGATCCGAACAAAACAAAATAATTTCCATGGACATGAAACCAATATATGGTTTGGTAACATTTAGGTTTCAATTACATTACGGTAAGTCTTTGATTATATTTAATATCCCGTTAGGTTACAGTTAGGTCACGGTTAAGTCAAAGTTAGGTTAAAGTTAAATTGCATTTGTTTTATGATTAGAACAAGGATATGTTACAATAAAGTGAAGGCTAGGTTACATTTATGTTATATTTAATTTACGGTAAGGTACTGTTAAGTCAAAGTTAGGTTACAGGCAGGTTAAGGTTACGGTACAAAAGTTTACGGTTTGGAATTTATCCATAGAGTGAACATTACGCATGATTTGATTAAAAATAACACTTACTTTTGTTAAATGGCTGTGAAATTATAATACTACATACCAACATTTTAGCTACCAGCGAGTATCGATTTCATTCATGGTATAGTTGTATTTAAAAGTGATATAATTAGTTTGAAATTCAAAATATTTCACTTGGGATTTCTATGTGAAAAAAAAATAATTAGTTACGTGACTTAACAGTGATTTTTGATAAATATCAACACTTTAACACGAAAATCACGCAGTCGTTGGATACATATTCCCTCCCATGTTTCTCATCGCTCATTTTGAGTATTTTTAGAGCTTAACATTAGCTGTTTTTTAAACCGATTTTTCACACAGTCAGTGGCCACGTATTTCAGACAATGCATTTCTGCATGTTTCGAGTTAATGATAAAATCATACACATTTCAAGTTCGTTTAATATTGTTAATACGGACCCGGGCAACGCCGGGCGGGTCAGCTAGTTTTTGTTATAAATTAACAGTATTTTAACGGTAGTTAAAAGATCCAAAAGAGAGAAACAGGAATCCCCCGACATACATAAGCAATGCGCTCTGTAAACTTTTACGTAAATTTACGTACTGAAGTTTTATACTGTACAATGCTTATTTTCAAAATGAAAATACTATTTTCTTTAACAAAATAATCAAAAAAATTTCATTATTATTATTATTTAATGAAAGTTAGAGCATTAAGAAAAAGACTTATGTGTTTAGAATCTGATAAATGTTAAGCAGAACATTCTGAGAAACTACATTTCAAACAAATAAAAAGTACTATACATAGATTCAAAAATTATTCGTAAGCAAACAATATTAAAACGCCAATTAAATTATTTGTACACTTTTTTATTTAACTTAACTTGGTTTTCGCATCTAAGGATAGGATTGTGCATTTGATTTTTCACCCACTTTCAGATAAATTAAGAAATGTAAAAAAATATGCAATAAGGTATGCTTCCAGTGACAATACATCGTTTTAATATTTTTAGAAGTTAATTATAAATCAATACATTAATTTTAACGGGATTTTCATTAGCCCAAAACAGTTGATAAATTGTCGATTTTTTTTTTTTTTTTTTTTTTTTTTTTTTTGTCATTACAAGTTGCAACAACATTAAGTTTATTATGTTCTAAACCACGGTCGCCCCCCCCCCCCCAAAAAAAAAAAATGGTTGTGAAGCTGCAAATAGTTTATTGAGTATAAAGTAGAAAATATAAGTATAAAATAAAGAGTCCCTTTTTTATGTATGATTCGTATCAATGACTTCAACTGACAAAGGTATTCCTTGATAAAGATCAAATATATATATATTTTTAATACTGCTATCTTTGGCATATTCGGCTACATTTGAATGGATTCCCCCCATCCCCATTTCTCTCGCACATCACACATTTCATTAAAAAAAATAAAATTAAAAAAAATAAAAAAAAAAATAAAAAAAAAAGTGAAATGTTAACATGTGAAAACAAAATGTTACATGTATACATATAGAATGGTGTCTGAATCTGAGTAATACATATATGCATTATAAGCTGTGTTGAATTCAGGGGTTGTCCGGGGTGGACATATTTAAGAAATATGCTTGAATAAATTACCACTTTCATAATAAATGAACAATGATTATAAGTTGAAAATTCAGTTTAGAAATTCTAAATGATAGTTGAAATAATGCTTTTCTTTTCTTTCTATATATTAAAACAGAAATCGAACAAATATTATTATTTTTTCAAAATAAATTCACAAACCTACATTTTCTACCAATTGTGCTTTTAAAAAAAAAAAAAAAAAAGGCGGTGAATTTTTTATAATTAAGTTCGATAACTATGCCAAATATCGTATTATATTGGGCATTTTATGAAAATAAAAAGTAAAAAATGAACTACAATTATAAGTTTTTGCTTTAATACTTATTTTTAAGTAAGCACAT
>OZ025296.1:294037848-294064967 GCA_964019185.1 Maratus speculifer
AAAGGACGTTTTATACTACCTGGCCATTGATGAACGTCCACTTGCGATTTTAGACATTTTGTTAAATATCGTGAAAAATACATGAGGAATTATCCCGAAACTCTTAGTGTGTAAATATAATAGTACAAAACATACATTTTAGTGAAGATTTTTTCCCGAAACTCCATAGGAGACCGTCAAGAAATTAAAAAAGAATGAATATCTTTTAGATAACCCTGTCAAAATTAATGTAGCAAAAGTGCTCAAACTCTAGATTAAGTGCCGTATTGTAATAAACTGTGTTCATTTTTATGCAAATAGCATGCATACTCGCAGAGAAATTAAGGTTTTTATAAAAATGGTCCCAAATTTTGCCAAGTTTTTTGCTTATAATTTTCAGAGTTCTTAATATAAAGTAACATTATTTTCTGAAAAGATGACAAATAATATTGCACACAATAACCTGTAATCAGAATTAAAAAATAATAAATATTGTACGAAAAATGAGTAGGTTTACTAAACAATTCTTCACTGCGCATGCGTGAACGATATCAAAATTTCATTTCACATTATGTTAGTTAAATGTGTAGAGCAAATTTTGTGAAAATCGCAAAATCATAGCTTGAAAATTCTAAAAGTAATCGTCTATAGAATAAGCACAAAATTCGTTGTTCCCTAATTGAAGCAAAAAAAGTCCTTCCGGCAATGCCGGGAGGAAGAGGTAGCTTTCATATATTTATATATTTATTTATTTATTTTAAAGTAAGTTACATTGTTCAAAAATACTAAGCTCAAATTAGTGGAAATAATCTTATAAAATTAGTGATTTTATAAGGTTGAATACTAGTTTTTGTCAAGACTTAATATTAATAGAAATTTTTAGAAATTAGTCATTTTTTATTCAACCTGCTTTTATTTTAAGCGATTTAGAGAGTCGCCAAATTCCACGACATCATAAAGTGTATGCCATTTTAAAGCAACATGATGGATCGTTCAGATCAGACCGTTTCAAAATGTCAGCCATAAGCAAAATTCAAAGTGCTATAACTCAATCATTTTTCAAGATATAGACAAAATAAAAAGTGTTCTAGAATTGTTGTTTTAAGTTTTAACAAGTAAAAGAAAAATATTTTTCAACTTTTAATTTTTTCGCATTTAATTTTAAATTTTAAATTTAAAAAAAATTAAAATAGCCATCATTTTGAAACAAAATGGTGGATGATGCTGGCCAACGAACTCGGTCGAGACATTTGTATGTACTATGTACATACCAAGTTTCATTGAAATCGGTTCATAAATATGCGTGTTATCACGTGACAAAAATCAGATCGTTTCAAAATGTCAGCCATAAGAAAAATTCAAAGTGCTATAACTCAATCATTTTGGAAGATACGGACAAAATTTTACGGACTTTTAATTTTTTCGCATTTAATTTTAAATTTTAAATTTAAAAAAAATTAAAATGGCCATCATTTTGAAACAAAATGGTGGATGATGCTGGCCAATGAACTCGGTCGAGACATTTGTATGTACTATGTACATACCAAGTTTCATTGAAATCGGTTCATAAATACGCGTGTTATCACGTGACAAAAATCAGATTGTTTCAAAATGTCAGCCATAAGAAAAATTCAAAATGTTATAACTCAATCATTTTTTAAGATATAGACAAAATAAAAAGTGTTATGGAATCTTTGTTTTAAGCTCGCCACTGCTGGCCAATGAACTCGGTCGAGACATTTGTATGTACTATGTACATACCAAGTTTCATTGAAATCGGTTCATAAATACGCGTGTTATCACGTGACAAAAATCAGATCGTTTCAAAATGTCAGCCATAAGAAAAATACAAAGTGCTATAACTCAATCATTTTGGAAGATACGGACAAAATAAAAAGTGTTCTGGAGTTGTTGTTTTAAAATCTAACACTTAAAAGAAAAATATTTTTCAAATTTTGATTTTTTCGCATTTAATTTTAAATTTTAAATTTTTTTAAAAATTTAAAATGGCCACCATTTTGAAAAAAATGGCGGATTATGCTGGCCAACGAACTCGGTTGAGACATTTGTAAATACTATGTACACACCATGTTTCATTGAAATCGGTTCATAAATACGCGTGTTATCACGTGACAAAAATCAGATTGTTTCAAAATGTCAGCCATAAGAAAAATTCAAAATGTTATAACTCAATCATTTTTTAAGATATAGACAAAATAAAAAGTGTTATGGAATCTTTGTTTTAAGCTCTAACACGTAAAAGAAAAATATTTTTCAAATTTTGATTTTTTCGCATTTAATTTTAAATTTTAAATTTTTTTAAATATTTAAAATGGCCGCCATTTTGAAACAAAATGGCGGATGATGCTGATCTGCGATCTCGGTTGAGACATTTGTATGTACTATGTACATACCAAGTTTCATTCAAATCGGTTCATAAATACGTTAGTTATCGCATGACAAAAATCAGATATATATATATATATGTATGGTTATATATATATATATATATATATATATATATATATATATATATATATATATATGTCAACATTTGAACGGAGGGTGGTTTTGGGGTCTGGGGGTCATGATCGGTGAAAATATACCAAAATTTTCCGGAAGTTCTTTCCTCCGGACGGCTGCAATAGGTAGCTTTTTACTTTTTGTAATGAAAGCTACCTAAAAATGAGGGATTTTATCCAAATGTAGTAGTGCATCCCATATTGTGTGTTCTATATTGACACTAATCAAGGAATATATGGATACAACCCCTCATGTTTTTGCTTCATTTTGGGAATAACGGATTTTCAACCTATTCAATTGACGATTATTTTTAGAATTTTCAAGCTATGATTTTGTGACTTTCACAAAAGATGCTCTATACACTTAGCTAACATAATATGAAAATAAAATTTTAATATCTTTGATGCATGAGGAGTGAAAAATTATTGAGTAAAAATACTACTTTTTCATACATTTTTTTTTAATTTTTAAATTCTGATTACAGGGTCTTGCGTGCATTATTATTTGTCATATTTTCAGAAAATAATGTTACTTTATATTAAGAACTCAATTATATTTTATAAGCAAAAAAATTGGAAAAATTTGGGACCATTTTTATAAAAACCTTAATTTTTCTGAGAGTATGCATGCTATTTGCATAAAAATGAACACAGTTTATAATAACAAGGCACTTAATCACAATCTAGTGTTTGAGCGCATTTGCTACATTAGTTTTGACAGGGTTATCCAAAAAATAATCATTCTTTTTTAATTTGTTGGTGGTCCCCTATGGAGTATCAGGAAAAAATCTTCACGAAAATGTATGCATTGTACTATTCTATTTAATACTAAGAGTTTCGGGATAATTCCTCATGTATTTTTCTAGATATTTAACAAAATGTCTAAAATCGCAAGTGGACGCTCATCAATGGCCAGGTAGTGTATTTCTAAAACATAAAACAAAAACTACATTATTTAGTTATTTCATTGTATAACTACTATGTAAATCGTTTTCCAGTTTTTTGACTAATCTTATATCTGAAGATAATAGAAAATCTTTATATAATTTTACCATAACTATATGTGCTTATAAAATCTCACTATTCTGCCAATAAAAATATACGTTCATTTTCAAAGTGAATATTTTATAATTTATACACATTGTAATTAAAACATTATTAAAGAATCAAACATTATAAAGTAAACCAAAATTGGCAAAAATGTGTATTTTATGCATTTTTAAGCGATAAAAGCATCGACAAACTGTTTAAAAATAAACAAATAAATAATTATGCGCATACATAAAATTTTTTGTTCTTAATATTACTTTTCGCTAAATAAAATAGCGGAACAATTCAAAAGCAGCACGATAAAATAATAAATATACTGCGCACATATGCAGATTAATATTTAAATGTCTAAATAAAAGCAACCTAGAATTTTTTGAAAAAAGCTTCAACCATGAAGGAAAAAAAATTTAAATAAAATAAATGTAAATAAAAGTTAATGGATTATTATTGTTGTGTATGCAAACGGTTTAGTGATTTAAAAACCTCTGCTGATTTCCATTGGGATTTGCATTTGCATTTTGAATATCAAGCGGTTAACAACTTCTTAAAAAAGAATCCCTCTTTTAATTATCATAATGAATGTGATATTTGTTTTTTACCCAAAATAAAATTTTAAACAAAACTCAACTTTTTAAAATACGAAATAAACAGAGAAATTTTGTAAATCAATTAAAAAATTCAAAATTTTAATTAATATTTTTAAATATCATGTCAAGTAAAAGGGACTCACAATTCATATATATATATATATATATATATATATATATATATATATATATATATATAGATATATATATATATATATAGATATATATATATATACTAGCTTTTCGCCCGCGTGGAATTCGGTTATATTGCAGTATAAAGCACAACTATAAGAAAACTTCTCATTTCCACGGAAAAATGTAAGAAGCGCAATGTAATGCTGGATACGATGAGTTGTTAAACCAAAACTGAATGGTACACTATATTATATGTTTTCTTTTGTGGAGCAAAAACATGCAGATTTTGGGCACTGGAAACCCGGGAACACGCTACATAGAGCTGACCATGCTGACGTTGAGCCTGTTGCGATAAACGAACTTGAGTACGAATATCATTCTCAGAAGCCCTCAAAGAAGCTTGGCGAGCGGCTTGCTCCTCAAGTCTTTTCTGGCGCTGAGATGGTAGCTCAGCAGCTCTCGAAGCAGCCTGACGCTCTGCTTGTTCGCGCCTTCTTAATTCAGCATGGAGAGACGATTCTTGAGATCTTGCAATTTTCATTGCCCGAGCTTTAGATGAGGTGCTCAACAAATTAGATTTACGTTTGCGAGGCATTGTGAAAATATGAGTAAACTATAAACCTAAACTAAACTAAAATCCCAAACTAAACTATAACAATCTAAACGACGAACAAAGCGACGTAATTACCTATCGAAAAAACAATAACTACTTTAGATATGTACCTAGAAAAAAAACACTAAATTAACCTAGCCTAACTATTATACAGTTACTGCACATCTTTACCACGTTTTAAAAACACCCAGCGCCATCTATCGCATACCTCAAGAACTAAATAACGTAACTAATACTTATACCAATTAGTAATTCGTTGACTTATAGTTATTTCAGGACAAGTAGATGTAAAAAAAACATTTTAGGCGATAAAATAAATAGTACGTCATCCCTCGAGAATTCCTCATTTTCGAGGATTCATTATCGTATCATTTAGCTTCTAAATTTACATGTTCATATTCGTTTGCAATATATAAGTAGATGTAAAAAACAGTTTAGACGATAAAACAAATTGTATGTCATCCCTCGGGAATTCCTCATTTTCGGGGATTCATTATCGTATCATTTAGCTTCTAAATTTACATGTTTATATTCGTTTGCAATATTTTATCTTGTTTTAAACGACACACAGCGCCATCTCCAATCCATCCATCAAGCAAAATATATTTTTATTTTCCCTCGAGAATATCAATTTTTCCAGGATAAAAAGTACCCTATTATTTAATCCGGACTTCTAACTTTGCGTCTGCAAAATTTCAAAGCAATCGGTTCAGTAGTTACGGCGTGAAAGCGGAACAAACAAAGAAACTCACTTTCCGATTTATAATATTAGTAAGGATATATGTAATAAAATAAAAAAAATTGCGCCATTTTGTTCTCTCTTAGCTTCAATTCTAAATTTCTGGAACATATTTCAATCTTAGTTTCGTAATGCATTAACTTGTAACAGCTAAAATTCTTTTTCTTATTTTATTTATTAATAAATTATTGCTAGCTTCTCAAAAAGGCGGGAGGTATTTCGTAACCTTTTTACTTTCTGGAATATTCCCGGGATTTTAATTTTATTTTTTTATTTAAAATCGCGTGACTGGTGTTAATGCGCGTTGTTAAAGGGCTTGTTACTTGCGAGGAAAAATATAGATCCTGCCGAGGACACGCCTGCTAAGACCAATCAGAACTGATCATTTTTCTTACGTTTAAGCTCCAGTTAATCCTAATTGGATTTTTAAAATGATTGACGAGGAGTAGGAGGGAGCTAGTTTTGTCGTAAAAATGTTTTTTTCATTTGGTTTTTGAGGAGCGTTAGAATGCAACTGCCTTTTAAACTATCAAGACGCCCGTTTCATTTCCCCGCTGAATTAGAATATCTGATTATGTGGACTGGATAACGAAAGTTGTAGTGTCGATGTGTGCTAAGGTGATTGCGGGGAAGAGCTTACCTATTTTCTGAGTTCATAAATAAAGAACTTGAAGACTGATGGTGCTTGTTTTTATAATGGGGAAATATCCCAATGAAATTCTTCCACTGCTCGCCAACTGTCGGAGCGACTACTCTGCTTGTGCTGCTGCGGATTCCTAGAGTTTATGCAACATAGTTATTCCGTCGAATTATATTATACATATATATATATATATATATATGTGTGTGTGTAAGAAATTATAAAAATCAGACCTATTAATTAGTTTTTTAATAAATCGCCCCTCAATTTGGGTACGGGCTCCATGACTAATAATCACGAGTTTGCCAGGATAGCTAGGTAATCAACTTTTTCCCGTTAATTTAACTATAACACATGGCCCCTTTTAACTGGTAACCCTACAGAGATGAGAAATTTCAAATGTACTTCTATGCATTTGCTGTCCAGAGACCATGATATGAGCTGTGAAAATTGTTCCCTATAACTTAGAATATTTAAATAAAACTTCATTAATGCCCAATGTCCTCTATTCTGTCGTTGAATCTGAATGCGACATATATATATATATACCTGTATTCATATATATATGTAAGCAAACAATTGGGAATTTGAAATGGAGGTTTCATTTTCTATTAACTTATAATTAAAATATCAAAACTATCACTATTGTTGTATTTTGTTGTAGAAAACGTGTAATAAAAAAAAAAAAAAAAAAAAAAAAAACAGATTTAAGATTCAATTATTTTTTTTTAGTTACTGAATAAAACTTAAATGGATGTTTACATAAGTCATGAATTATTTTAATAATGTTTTACACATCATCATCTCAATTCATTAGGATTTCTAACTAGTTCATTTTACGAAACCCTATTCATCTCTGTCCTCTGCCTGCCCATTTATCACAGAATTCGTACACAAAAACTATTTAATTCAGAGATTTAACATTTTGTTTGCTTAGCTAAATACCTCGTATCACACGAAAATCATAAAATTAAAAAAAAGGCCTATTATTTTAGTTAAAATATTATTTTTTACGATTTAAATTTTAAACTAGAATCTTTATTTCAGATGAGTCCTCCAGACATCATAGCCTCGAGGTAAGCACTTCACTTGTAAACCGAGTGTCCTTACTTCGAATCCCGATGCTGGAACTTGAAATTTTCATTTAAGATGGATTTAATAACAAAAAATTTCTTATTTCTGGCCAATGTAAGGGTTTACGTTATAATGGTTCCGTTCACCTGACATTCATAATATTTTATGATATTCATTTTTATTTCTATTTAAAAACTTTTTTTCTGTTTATTAATAATTCAGCATTTTAAATTAAATTTTAACCTGTTTTTTTTCACTTTTAGAAATTAAAAATTTTCATTTTATATCTTCGCTATTTTTTCTGATTTTTAAATAATTTGGTCATTTTGGATTTTATTAATAAAAATTTGATTGAACATATTTAATTTGATTAAAATAAAAACCTTCCTTTTATTGTACTTTTTCCTTTTATCATTTTCTGTTTTCGAAAGCGATTTTTCGAAGTAGTTGACTTTTCTTGCAATTTCTTTAGTAGCAAAAGCATATGAACATTTAGGATGACTTAAAATGTTATATTTGTTAAAGAATAATTTTATAATTGAGAAATAAAAATTTACCTGCTAAATAATGTATATATTTTGGAAAAAGTAAGTATATTTTTTGTTTCAGCAAATTTTTAAAGTTTATTTTTTATAAAAAGTATTATTGCAGTTTTTAAATGTTTAATAACCATGAAAAAGTGGCCTTGAAAAAAAATTTTTTTAAAGATTTTCCCTCACTAAATGATTTATTATGTTAAAAGAAAACTTGCAAACAAATATGATCACTCACAAATAATAAACAAATAATGTCTTATGATTCTTCCCCATTAATAAGTTTCCTAGTTATTAATTTTCTAAAAAAATGTTATGAACTCATTTTGTAATGGTTGGGTGCTCGTGCTGGGAGTTAAATGCAGACATACTCAGGAATTACGATAAAAACACAGTTTATTAAAAACGATAAGGGCTCAAGGGGAGTGGAGCAAGTCTGTAAATTTCGCAACTGAGAATACTAGTAAAAGATTAAACTCATACTCACAGCTCCGGAACTAGCTCAATCGGGGCACCTCTGATTACTTCTCAACTATCTTTCGGCTAAGCTGCTAGATGAAATCTGATTAGACAGCCCGTGGCTGTAGATATCTCTTTATTTAACTTGAGATAATCAACACAATTACTATTAAATTCCTTACCACTGGCTAACTTCTCTAGTCGAATTCTCAAACTTCTTAGCAACTCACTGGAGACTCGATGCTACTTAATACTACTCACGCTGGATCAATCAACGCCGCTAGACACCAGCGGGAAATCGCCGCTAGAGACACACTTCGCTGGCTGGCTACTGTTGCCAGAAGCACTCTGCTGGCTATCGCCAGAGACACTACTGCTGGCTGGCTAATGCCAGAGACACTCCATACACACTCAAACTCCAAGCTTTTATATGCTGCAAACTGAGATACTTCAAATTAACATAATACGACTAACCGCAAGCCTAACTGTAGAATCCGAAAGAGACACACACGCTCTAGAAAGTTAAAGTAAAAGAGAGGATAGATGTCGCTTTTACGCTTACACATGTTAAATTATTCACGTCACGATCTCAGAAATACTAAAGTGCCTTTATGACCAAGGTCACTCCCTCACAACCCACCCTCGGATTCCACAGATAAAAAAGGCTGGGCCAAATGCATGCCCAGGACTTTTTCTTGTTATAAGTTTCAAACCGTAATAAAAACAAAGTGATGGGTGAAATTTGGCACCGAAACATGATTTTTAAAATATTACACTTTAACCCATCAAAACAAAACCATCAGTTTGCATCAGATATTCACGTATTCAATCCAATCATCCTTCTATCTTAAAAATAGTCTCCGAAAAACTTTCAAAACTAATTACTTCCTCTTTCAAAACAACCCACTCCACTGGGAGTGCTGAAATTCATCAAAACAATACTTTCGAAATTTTCCTCAATACTGAAATACTACTGTAACTTTACCAAAAATTTCTCCATAAAACTTTCCTAATACTAGAATTTGCACCAAGTCTAAAAAACCCAATGCGCAAAAATTTTCCTCAACAAAATTCCGAACTCATCTAAAATTAATACTACAATAACTCTGCTACTACGTAATACCTACATACCCATTAGCCAATGAACTAACTCCCAAAAATTCCTCAGAACTAGCTCCACTTTAACAATATTTGGGGTACATACGTACAGCTTCACATAGCTGTGCTTATGCAATAATCTAAAATATCAAATTTACAAAATGACGTCATCAAATGACTCTTCATCTGTATTAACTAAAAGAAAAATAGCAATATCAATATTTAACACAGGTATACTTCCCTGCAAGAAAATCACATTAACATTCAATTTTAATACAATACAATTTCATATTCAAATGCAACATAAAACTTCGCAACTTGCGGAAATCATTCCCAACTAAAGTACAAACGTAACACATGAACCACGAACGATAAGGAGAAAGTTAATTCATTAAATGTTAGTATAGGAGATAGAAACGCGTGTCAAGGACTTCTTGACCGCAAAACACGTGCACGCTTGACTCGCGGCGCGTGTACAAAATAACACAAATTACTATCTATACTTTCTGAAACTTAAACATACATTAACATACATTTTAGAACACATGAACAGTATAACAATATAATAACATTTTAACAACTAACATAACAATTTAACAATAGATCCAGAATTTTCAAAAGCAGTTAAGACCAAAATTTCAAACATACATAAAACTAACAATTTTGCAAAAAAATTTTGAACACAATTAAGCACTAATCGTGAGTCCGACAAAAAATTCCAAAAATGGCCCAAATTACAAAACAGTCTCTCTGCTTTTTATTCCTTCACATTGCTACCACATATATGCACTCTAATAGAAATTTAATAAAGAACATGATCACCCAATCATAGAGATGATTCGCTGCTAGCCGGCTTCATACTACAGGATGGCTTTCTCCTCTTTAAATTATACAAAGGTTCACATAACTCTGAAAAACGTGGAATGAACTTGGCGAACCAAGCCACCATCCCTCAAAATGTCGTCACTTCCTTACTATTTTTTGGGGGGATTCATTGACGTAATTTCCTCAATTTTCTCATTATCTATATTAATACCTTCACGCGTAATTTTAACTCCTAAATACTTTATCTCTTTTCTCAAAAATTTACATTTTTCCAACTTAACTGTTAACCCAGCATCTCTTAACAACGTAAACACTTCCCTCAATAATCTTGAATGCTCTTCAAAAGTAGCTGCCATTATAATTATATCGTCCAAGTAGACCAGGACACCCTTACCAAGCAAAGGTTTAAGGATATTATTCATGGCCTTCTGGAACGTTGCCGGTACCCCTGATAAACCAAAACTCATACTCTTAAAATCAAAACAACCGTCCCGAGTAATAAATGCAGTTTTAGGTATGTCCTCCGGCTTCATTGCAATCTGAAAATAACCTGACGTGAGATCTAACGTTGACATATAATTCCTACTCGTTATATTAGCCAAAATGTCATCAATTACTGGAATAGGATACTGAGGCTATTGCGTTATCGCATTTAACTTTCTATAATCTACTGCAAATCTATATGCCTCTGGATTATCTAAAGTTTTCCCATTATTTTTACGACATAACACTACTGGCGATGCAAAAGGAGACTCAATTGGCATTATAATATCGTCCGCTAGCATTTTCTGAATATGATAATCAATTATACCTTGTTTAAATTTGTTATAACGATATGGTTTACTAGCAACAGGTGCTTTCAAACCAGTATCAATCTCATGCCACGCAACATGCGTTAAACCCGGTTTATCAGAAAAAACCTCTCCAAACTCATTCAAAAACTTATTAAATTCCTCCTTCTCGATTTCACTTAACCCCGACTCTCCCAAATCAACTGACACTGAAACAGGCTCTTTCTTACTCACATTCTCATCATTATTCACGATTAACGACTTTTTAAAGAAATCCAGACTAATTCGTCTATTCTTCATATAATCCACACCAACTATACAATGCACTGTTAATCCATCTAACACACAAAACTCCCAACACGTCTTAACCGAACGAATTTCAACTTCCAACTCTACTGACCCTTTATTATCACAAGATACTCCCTGTGCCGACTGAACCAGCAGACTTGACCTCTTTAATTTCTTATACGAAAAATATTTCCGATAACAATTAAAAGAAATGAACGACTTATCTGCCTCTGTATCGAAGACACTCTTAACGACAATACCATCCAAAACAATTAACACTTCAGGTAACTCAACCGGATTAATAGTAACTTTATTCAAACTCACAGAAGGCTTTTCCGATTTAACCTGTGACTGCATACCCGACCTCTTAACACATCTCCTTTGCATTGATCTACCTTCAAAATTCTCATCCGAAGTTAATCTTTTTAATTGCGAAGAAACATTCCTTTTCCGTACTCCCCCTCTCCGATCATAACCATTATTCTGCCTATTTCCATAAATATTTCTATCACCACTTCTAAAATTATTACCACCACTACAATTCCTATTACCATTACGAGTATTTACATATTACGACCAAATCCATCATTTCTATTACGCAAATTATTATCCGGAAATCGCTGTCCCCCTCTCAAAAAATTACGTTCCCCCTCATTTCTCAATTTACTATCCGTGACAGGTCTCTCTCGAGGGCTACGCGAATCCCGTTGATCCGAGCTATGCCGAGTCTCATACTTCGATAATATTTGGTGCATTTCTGAAAAATTCTTAGGTGCTCTAATCTCAATATAGTCCTGTATATTCGCATTAAAGAGAGGAAGAACAATGTCCAACAATTTCTCAAATGTGATATCTAAATCAATTTATTTTTCAGTTCAAGCTTACGTAGGTAAAACTTTGATGCTGACTCATAAATATTCTGCTTATTGCAATAGAATTCTTTTCTTAAAATACTTTTATCTTTAACGGGAGGAAATGCCTTCTTTAACTCAATCACAGTCTGCTCAAATCTTTTATTTTCATCATTAATCAGAAATTTTCCTATATTCTCTAACCACAAAAGTGCTTCGCCCTTCAATGAGCACTTAAGCACTACGTATCTATTTTTCTCAGGTATATTATTAAAGAGGATATAATAATCTAGTTTCACTAAAAATTCATTAATGTCACCTTCACCGGTAAAATAAACACGTTGCACAATCTCACAATGTCCGACATTTCGTTGGGCACCATTTAAAACACAGTTTATTAAAAACAATAAGGGCTCAAGGGGAGTGGAGCAAGTCTGTAAATTTCACAACTGAGAATACTACTAAAAGATTAAACTCATACTCACAGCTCCGGAACTAGCTCAATCGGGGCAACCTCTGATTACTTCTCAACTATCTTTCGGCTAAGCTGCTAGATAAAATCTGATTAGACAGCCCGTGGCTGTAGATATCTCTTTATTTAACTTGAGATAATCAACACAATTACTATTAAATTCCTTACCACTGGCCAACTTCTCTAGTCGAATTATCAAACTTCTTAGCAACTCACTGGAGGCTCGATGCTACTTGATACTACTCACGCTGGATCAATCAACGCCGCTAGACACCAGCGGGAAATCGCCGCTAAAGAGACACTTTGCTGGCTGGCTACTGTTGCCAGAAGCAATCTGCTAGCTATCGCCAGAGACACTACTGCTGGCTGGCTAATGCCAGAGACACTCCACACACATTCAAACTCCAAGCTTTTATATGCTGCAAACTGAGATACTTCAAATTAACATAATACGACTAACCGCGAGCCTAACTGTAGAATCCGAAAGAGACACACACGCTCTAGAAAGTTAATGAAAAAGAGAGGATAGATGTCGCTTTTACGCTTACACATGTTAAATTATTGACGTCACGATCTCAGAAATACTAAAGTGCCTTTATGACAAAGGTCACTCCCTCACAATTTATCTAATGAAAATTATTTCGTAGACATGTACAATTTTGTACAGATGTACCATTGTTTAATAGTGATTATTTAAGAACATTCCATTCAAAAACATTATACGCCTCATTTTGAGAATCCAGCTATAGTATTGTGCCAGTATTGATTTGAAAATAATTTTATGGATTACTTTTTTACCAGTAAACTTATCCAACACATTTGCGTGACTTATATTTTGAGAATTGGTAAACAATAATGTCCATATACGACAAAATTCTGCAGTCTAATCTAAATCTAAGAAGATGTTATAGTAATATGGTGAAATGCGTACGAATTGCATCTTTAATAATATCTAGATTCATCGTATATATAATTTTCAGTTTTTTAGGTATTATCAAATACTCAAAAGTGGCAAACGTTCATCTATCTCATGTATGTTAATATTTCAAAATTCATTGTGACAAAATTAAATGACAATCTATGTTTATCGTGAGGATTCTAAAGGAATGGAATTCCGTGTATTAGTTCCTGAAAGAAGACTATTGCAAATATCTGAAACACTGAAAAAAAAGCCAATTGATGGGTGAATTATACCAAAACATAAACAACAATAATATTTATGAAGCGATTCTTGAATCTGAAGTTTGATGAAAATTTGTAAATTAGTTCTTGGTATAAAGCTATTGCAGAATCTGTAAAATTTCAGAGTAGCAGCACCACCTATTGGACAATTTACACCAAAATGTAAACAGAATTACTTCATATCTCGAATTTGGTGAATCTGAAGATTGGTCAAATCTGTGAATTAGTTCTTGAGATAAATCTATTGCAAAAATCGCAAAAAATGCGGCATAACAGAGCCACTTGTTGAGCTATTTACAATGAAATTTAAACAGCATCAATGCATATTAAGGACTAACAAAGTTTGAAGTTTTATAGAATTCCTTGCAGTAGTTATTGAGATATAGCTGTTGCGTACATCGTAAAAAATGCAGTATATCAGCGCCACTTGAAGAGCAATTACGCAAAAAAAACTATTAAGCATCAACTTATATAAAAAACTATCTGAAAGTAAATTTTTCTCAAATTCCGTGGATTAGTTCTTAAAATAGTGTTCCCACAAAATTTGTGTTATATTTTTACGGAGAGATAGACTCCCAGACTCCCAGACAGACGTTTTGAAATAACATGCTTTTGAATCTCTCACCCCTAAAACGTGTATATCCCTCAAAAACTGGAATTCGAAATTTTCCACGAATCAAATACTTTCTTCTTGTAAAGATAGTTGAAGGTAAAAAGGTTATTTTGAAAGCATTTTAACATAACAGCAGCTTTAAAATTAGAATTTAAATACTGATATTTTAAATGTATCTATATAATAAAGGCCAAACATAACTGTGCGTAACGCATACGTCATTTTGTGAATGGCAACCCTTTCCCATGCAATTCGGTTTTGCAATTTTTGTTACAGCGGTTTTTATACATCTAAACATCGCACATTCCCAATTTTTACATCGGCGTATACAAAAAAATGTACTTTTAAATGCAATTTGTTTGAAAGCTGTATCTCAATTTATTTTTGAGATATTAATTTATTTTTATAGTTTTTGTGCTAATTTTGTAATCGTGGCAAGAGAAATGCGCCACTTTCTCTTAAAATTGAAAAAAAAAATGAAATTAAAATTTCGTATGCAAATTTTGAGAAGATGAAATTGATGACGGGTTTAGATTTCACGGGAAATTTTATGAACACGTCAATTTGAATTTTTTTTTCATTTTTACCAAGCGTAAGAGCCTCAACTGATAACTTCATCGTAATAACTTATCTTTATCATGTTTTACTTATTACATATGCAATTAAATTTTAATTTTAATAATTTGGACAACTGACTTTTATAGAAATGGCATTTTCTTAATTTTAGATTAAAATAATATTTCTTTTAGAGTTAAACTGAAAAATATAAGATGTATTTTTTACTGTAGCTAATTTTGTTTGTTGTTATAAATCAATGAAATAGTTTCTTCTAAAACATTTTCTTTCGTCGAAGTTCGACGGGTTGCACCTCGTATCTATAATAGCTACGATCATCTGTCTACCTGAGTACATACTGCTTAATCACAAAATAATAATTAAAGTTTTTTTTACCTATATTAATCAATAAAGGATAATATATTTAAGATTTCTTTTACCCTTATTTGTAGAAAACACATCCAATTGGAATGTATTGTGGGATATATTCTCGCATGCGGGATACACTCTCTGTTGCACCTGAATCGGACTGTATTTTCCCTGATCCACTCATTTACAGGAACTCTGCTTCGAGATTAAATAACAAACGGGAAATAGCGAAGCTGTGTGACGTGGAGAAAAAGAAGAAAGTAAATAGAATGTTTTCAACGACGGCTGAAGGTGTGGATTAAAGCAAAACCGATGATTTCGACGTTTTGAAAGCGACGATTTTAAGATGAGACTTTTAAAGAACTATAAAACATTTACGACGTATTGATAGATTTAAAGATTGTTGAGAAAAATTACGAAATGTGAATCTATATTTTTTGTTATTTGTTTGTTTTTGTTCTGTTCGTTATAATAAATGTATGTGTCCGTCAGAGATTAGTTTTTATTTTGAGAAAGGTCTCGCCCATCCTATAGTATTAAACCTCTAATTCCCAGATTAGAATACGTTTAATCAATTTCCTAAGGTATCGGCCTACGTTTAAACGTCAATTTCGATTAAAAAATTCGCATATTTATTTGATTTTCTTATATTATAGAATATGAACATGTATGTATCTAAATCTGTTTTAATTTTTCCAGTACGCGTATTAGAAATAAAATTAGAAATCTTAAAAAAAAAAAAATAAGCAGACGGTATTAATTTAAACCGAAGTTGAAAACTAAATGCATTTTCCGAAAAATTAAATTTTCCTCGTAAAAAGAAAACGACTTTAGAATAATTTAAAATATTATTATCCTACAATCATGACTTTTTTGTGTAGCTTTTCGGTAATGTCTTGAGAGTAATGGACTAAAGAATTAGCGATAAGTGACTTATTTGTTGATATATAGCTATTTCCATGAAGACTAACACGTAAAATTACTGAAATTTTCTATCGAATTGTATTTAATCTTTGGTATATGTTTTTGATATCCGTATATTGACTAGTTTTTATTTCATTATACTCAAGAGGGACTCATATAGATATGTTGAAAATAGATACGTGTTACATGTATTTTTCTTTTTTTCCATTTTATCCCTTTTTTAAGATTGGGAGTTTTATTTATTAAAAAAGCCCTTCCGACAGTGCCGAGAGGAAGAGGTAGCTTTCATATTCTTATTTATTTATTCATTTATTTTAAATTAAGTTATATTATTCAAACATATGAAACTCAAATTAGTGAAACCCGATTATATAATATTGAAATCTAGTTTTTGTCAATACTGAATGTTAATAGAAATTTTTAGAAATTTGTTCTCTTTTATTCAATCTGGTTTTATTGTAAGCGATTTATAGGGTCGCCAAATTCCACGATATCATGAAGTGTATGCCATTTTAAAGCAACATGATGGATAAAGCAAACCAATGAGCTTGGTCGAAATCTTAATTCATGGGCACATGCACACTCACATCGATATCGATTAATATATACGAGTGCTGTCGCGGACAAATTGTATTTTTTTTTAAATGTCACTCACATTAGAAATTCAAACTGTTATATCTCAGGCGTTTTTTCAGGTAAAGACAAGGAAAAAAATACCCCGGAATTCATTATTAAGATAAATACTTTGGAAAGAACTTTTTTCAATTTCTAACTTTTTATTTGTACATCAGTATACATTTAATATATTTTTGACAAACTTAAATGGCCGCCATTTTGAAACAAGATGACGGATGAAGTTGGCCAGAGAACTTTGTCAAGATATTGGTATGTGCTATGTACACACTGAGTTATTTCCAAATCAGTTTATAAATATGCGTATTAACGCGTGACAAATTTCGGACCGTTTCAAAATGTCAACCACACTGGAAATTGAAAGTGCTATTACTCAGCCATTTTTCAAAATGTATGAAACAAAAAATGCTCTGGAATCTTTGTATAAAGGTGAAAGATACAAAAGAAAAATCATTTTCAATTTCTTACTTTTTTGCACGTACTTTAAAACTTAAATTTTTGTAAAAAAAATTTATATTCCGCCATTTTGGAACAAGATGGCGTCCTGAAACTAGCCAACAAACTCAGTTCAGGCATCGGTATGTACTATGTACGCATCAGTTTTCATCCAAATTGGTTTATAAATACACGTGTTATCACGTGACAAAAATAGATCATTTCAAAATGTGAGCAACACAAGAAATTAAAAGTGCTATAACTCAGCCATTTTTTAAGATACAGACGAAACCAAATGTGTTCTAAAATTTTTGTATCAAGGTCAAATGCACAAAAGAAAAAATTCTTTTTCAATTTCTCAATTTTTGTACCTAATTTTAAATTTTATTTTTTTTAATTAAATGGCCGCCATTTTGAAACAAGATGGCGGATAGAGCTGGCTAACGAACTCGGCCCAAGCCTTATTATGCACTATGTGCACACCAAGTTATATCCAAATCGATTCATAAATACGCGTGTTATCACGTGACAAAAACCAGATCGTTTCAAAATGTCAACTATAAGAAAAATTCAAAGTACTCAAAGTATAACTCAATCATTTTTTTAAGATATAGACAAAATAAAAGTGTTCTGAAATAGTTATTTTAAGTTCTAACACATCAAAGAAAAATAATTTTCAACTTTTAATTTTTTCACATTTAATTTTAAATTTTAAATAAAAAAATTTAAATGGCGCCATTTTGAAACAAGATGGCTGATGATGCTGGCCAACAAACTCGGTCGAGACATTTGCATGTACTATGCGCATCCCAAGTTTCATTCAAATCGGTTCATAAATACCATAGTTACAGCGTGACAAAAATCAGATTATATATGTTTATACATATGTATACATATAAGTCAACATTTGAACGGATAGTGGTTTTGGGGTCTGGGGGTCATGATCGGTGAAAATATACCAAAATGTCCTGGAAGTGCTTTCCACCGGACGGCTGCAATAGGTAGCTTTTTACTTTTTGTAATGAAAGTTACCTAAAATGCTAAAAAATTATGAAAAATCTTCAAAATTTTAAAATATTGCACAGATATCACATACTTTTTTTAAATAACTTTCTTTATTCTGTTTTAAATTACAGTAAAAAATATAAAAAAATGTACAAAAAGTAGAGTTAAAAAAAATTTCTGCGAACGTAGTTGGGTACCCTAATTAGGAGAATTTAAATTCGTAATAGAAAATTTCAGTATAAAATTTTGTTTTTATTAACGCGGAATTGCCACATTTAAGTAACCATAAATACAGCTTTTTATAACAATTTAAAATCCACACTATTACTCTGCTAAATACAAGGGAAAAAATTTGATAATTACCTTTTTTTATAGAGTGACAAACCATCTGTCACTCCCACGATCGATCTGCCCTGACAGCCTTGTCGTTAGTTTATTTTTCTTCACTGTACTCACATCTCTTGAGCTTTTTAAATATTTTTAACTTTGATAAACATTTTATTAAATCCATTAGATTTTTTTAAATCAATAGATTTTAAGAACTTCACCTTTTATGTAAATATTTTAATAAAAAATTATATTACTTGAGAAAAGTATTACAAAAGTTAACAAGTTGGAAATTGCACGTGAAGCGTAGCAAATGAGGTGCGTTCGTACGAGAACGAAGTTTTAAAAATATTACTCTCATATATCAATATCATAAAATTGCAAATAGTGAATTACAATTAAAACACTCATCAAACAATGTTCTCCCTATACCATTTTGTAATGGAATATTTTTGTGTGGCTTTGTAAATCAATAACAAATGTTCTGTGCACCACAAGTTACCTAAAATGTATATTATAATATGTACTTTATAGTTACATATAAATTTTATTAATTTCGAATGAGTGTAACACCATTAAAGTGCATTTGAAACATTTTTCCCCATTGACCTTAATGTAACGGAATACTTTTGATCGTCCCTGTAATTGATCTATGCATCCGATTTTCAAAAAATTTGAAATAACTCGACAAAATTATGTAATAATTATGTATTTTAAATTTCAAACGATTAAAATGCATTTGAAACTTTTTTCCCCATTGACCGTAATGTAATGAAATACTTTTGATTGCCCCTGTAATTGATCTATCCATCCGATTTTCATAAAATTTGAAATAACCCGACAAAATTATGTAATAATTATGTATTTTAAATTTCAAACGTATAAAATACATTTGAAACTTTTTCCCCATTGACCATAATGTAATTGAATACTTTTGATTGCCCCTGTAATTGATCTATGCACCCGATTATCAAAAAATTTGAAATGACTCGACAAAATTATGTAATAATTATGTATTTTAAATTTCAAACGATTCGGTTGGGTAGTTTTTGCGTTGTTATATGCGGACAGACAGACAGACAGACAGACGGACAGACAGACGGACGTACTGAGCGACAAAAATAGGTGCTACGTATTTACATAATTACGAACGCACCTAAAAAGAAATAACATTGACATGTTTTGGATCCGTCTAATAAATCAATAGATTTTAAGAACTTCACATTTTATGTAAATATTTTAATAAAAAATATATTACTCGAGAGAATGGTACAAAAATTAAAAATAAATTTCGGTTTTTTAGAAATAACGGTAAATTAAAAAGAAATAACGGTTTCGGATCCGTCTAAAGTAGACGGATCCGAAACATGTCGATGTGATTACTTTTTATCTTTTGTAACACTTCTCCCGAGTAATATAAATTTTTAGTAAAGTATTTTTAACTATTTTAACTTTTTCTATTTTGTTTCATTCTTTTAAATTGGTAATATTTTTTTACAATTTTATTTCATTTAATGGTACATTTTCACAAAGTAATTTTTAATATTTAACTTTGATTTTAATAAAATCTTATTAAATAATTTTACACGACAATTAGACTTTTTTCTCCCAATGTCTCATTAATAACAAGAGAAACATCAATAAACTGGGCATAAAGCTGACGTCAACTCGGAAGTGATTACACCGATAGTAACTCTTAAATAACATAGCATTTTCAAGTACTTAAGAGCACTTTTAAGCTTTGATATTAAATAAAGCTAATATTTCTATTTTAAATTTTTAGGGTGAATTTGGAAAATCTGAAATAAAATATCTACTACATTGAAAAGAGTTGTGGTAGTATATTTTCTACAATGAACAATAGAGGGTTAATTAAAATATTTATGACTACCTGACCCGGCCGGCGTTGCCCGGGTCCGTAATAATTGAAATTTTTATGATTTTATCTTTAGCTCGAAATACTTGTAAATACACTGTTAAAAATTTGACCATTTTGCTGCATCGTCACTCCATCGCTTTTATAGAAAATGATTACTTCAGTTTATTATGGAGCATTCTCATAGGTCAAAAGAGAGATATTCTATAAAAGCGGGGGAGTGATGATGCAGCAAAAGGGTCAAATTTTTTACAGTGTACATTATATTAAATATGTACCCCCTGACTGTGCCAAAAATTGGTTTAAAAAAAACTAATATTTAGCTCCAAAAATACCCAAAATGACTGCAATGGGAAACGCAGGAGGGAATATGTGTGCAACGATTGCGTGATTTTCGTGTTAAAGTGTTGATATTTATCCTTAAAATTACTGTTATGTGATTTAACTGAATACTTTTTTCACACAGATATTCCAAGTGAAATAGTTTGAATTTCAAACTAATTATATCACTCTTAAATTCGACTATACCGTGAATGAAATCGATTCTCGATGATTAGCTAAAAGGTTAGTATATAGTATTATAATTTCAGAGCCACTTTACAAAAATAGGTGTATATTTTTTATCAAACATGCGTAATGTTCATTCTGTGAACAAAATCCTAACCGTAACCTAATTGTATTGTAATCATAACTTGTCTGTAATCTAGCTGTATCTTAACAGTAACCTAACTGTAACTTAAATAAACCATAAATGTAACCTGGCCGTTACCTTATCATAACCTACCCATAATCTAACCACAACCTAACCGCAACTTAACCTTAACCTAACTGTAACTTAACCATGACCTAACTGTAACCTAACCGGAAATTAAATATAACATAAGCCTCACCGGAACGTAATAGCAACCTAACTGTTACCTAACTGTAACCAAGTTATAATTTAACTCTAACTATAAACGAAATATATTAACCATCTCGCGCTAAGTACTTAGCTTCACATTCCAGAGCTACGGAGCGCATTATGTTTTGTAGAACATCCGAATTTTAGCTTCGGATTGGATTCATGTTCATGGAAATTATTTTGTCTTCTTCGGATACGGTTATGGTTGTTTGGAATATTTTTGTTCAGTTTAGATTCGGTTCAATTCAGATTTCGTGGGGTTTTTTTTTTTCCTTCAAGTGGGATTTTTAAGTTCGGGTCGGGTTGCACTTCCATTGAAATTATTTTACCTAGTTCCAATGAGGTTGTACTAAACAGAAATATTTTTGTTAGGTTCAGATTAGGTTTGGTTCAAATTTCGGGATTTTTTTTTAGAAATTTTTTGGTTCGGATTGGGTTTATGTCCATGGAAATTATATTGTCTTGCTCGTATCTGGTTATAGTTATTTGGAATATTTTCGTTGGATTCAGATTTGATTCGATCAGATTTCAGGTATATTTTCATATTTAATTTTAAGTTTCTGGTCGGATTCATGACCAGGGAAATTATTTTGTTTTGCTCGGATCTGGTTTTGGGTCTTTGGAATATTTTTTTCGGGTTCAGATATCGTTCAATTCAGATTTCGGTTTTTTAATGGAATTTTTAGGCTCAGGTTGGGTTGCGCATCAACGGAAATTATTCTGCATTGTTCGAATAAGGATATGCTTCTCTGGAATATTTTTGTCAGATTCAGATTTAGTTCAGTTTTTTAGGTTCGGATTAGGTTCATCTTCATGGAAATTTTTTGTCTTGTTCAGAGCCGGGTATGGTTCTATGGAATATTTTTGTCAGGTTCATATTTGGTTAGATTCAAATTTCAGGTATTTTTTTCAAATGGAATTTTAGGTTCGGATCGCGTTCATGTCCACGGAAATTATTTTCTCTTATTCGAATCCGGTTATGGTTCTTTCGAATATTTTGCTCGGATTCAGATGTAGTTTGCATAACATTTCAGGTCTTTTTTCAAATGGAATTTTTTAGGTTCGAGTCAGGTTTATGTTTACGGAAATTATTTTGTCTTGCTCTTATCGGGTTATAGTTCTTTGGAATATTTTTATCGATTTCAGTTTTCGTTCTGGTGATTTTTCGGGTTTTTTCAAAGAAAATTTTTAGGTTCGGGTCGGGTTGCATATAAACGAACATTATTTCTCCTTGATCGGATTGAGGCATGCTTCATTTGAATATTTTTGTGGGATTCAGATTTGATTCGGGTCAGATATCAAATCCATAGGTTTTTTTTTTTTTTTTTTTTTTTTTTTTTTTTTTTTTTTTTTAATAGAATTTTTAGGTTTGGGTCGGTTTATGCTCATGAAATTTTTGTCTTGCTTGGATCACAGTATGGTCTGTTTTTTTTCTGGTTGGGATCGGGTTATGTATTAATACGCCTAAAAATTATGTTTTGCTATTATTCTTTTAGTGACTATTTTTGATATATAATTTATTTTGCTATTTGATAATTTATTACTGTGTATGAATCGTCTGCCTATTCGAACAATTGTACGTCAAACAGCCGTTTCATTTTTGTTTTAAAAACAAATTAAAGTCTTAATAAAATATTAACTTAAATAAAATGCATTGAAATTTAATCAATGATTTAAAAAAACTGCTAAAAAAGCGTCATATATACATATACATATATTTACTGCAACATAGATAACCACGCATAGATTCTAATGTACGAAGTACCAACGATCTAACGTAACAGCTGTATTCAAAAATCCCAAGTTAAACTGACATTTTGCCAGTCTATGAATTTTAAAGGTCTTTGGGAAAAAAACAGTCACCTTTGAAATGTCAAAATCTAAATTGGTTTCTTTCATAAAAATAAATTAATAGAGTGGAAGTATTATCTCTGGAGGTGCTAAAAATGTAACCCTACATTAAGACCAATTAAGTACCAACAAAAGCAAGTGATTTGACACGCCTATCAATTGAAACAGGTTTAAACCCGTATTTTTTTTAGCTCTTGTTTCTTAAAAAGAACTAATCTATCGCTTCACTGGAAAAATTTATTAATTATTTTATCATATGTGTTTTATATATCTATATAGAGAATTATTTAAACGTTTTGCTTGAAAATATAACATTCTTTTGTTAATACATAAAAATCGTCTGCAGTCAAAAATCTATATAATAGAATAATATTTATTACTTAAGTTTTCATACATGATTTTAAAAGAATGGTTTCATCATTATATTTTAAATATTTATTTACATGCAATTATTAAGTCATAAACATTTTTCATCTACGTTATAAAGTATTTAAAATTACATTAATGAAGGAAACTTTTAGTTACACAATTTTTAGTTCGTATCAAATGTTTTCAATATCTTATTTAATTTTAATTTGATATTTAATTATTGCTAATTTTCCAAGTTCCTTCATTTTAAAAACGAACATTTATTTTAATAAATAATAATAGAACAAAGACCATTTTTAAATTCGGTATTTCCTCTTAAAATATGCTTCAATTGTAATTCATTTCTTTCAATTAGTCTTATAATACAAAATCCCTTCCACGTCCTTTTATTTGGCACATTAAAATTTGAGCGATAAATGGTTTCATATTGCAAACCTTTTTTGAGGCTTAATTCACCTCCACTTATCTCATTCCTCCATGGGTTTCTTTAAATCTGTCTCAGCTTTCTTATCATTTCTGCGAAAATTTTTACACAACCAACCAACCGTAAACAAACGAAAGAGAAAAAAATGGGAAAAGATGATTTTTTTTATGAGAGTGACCTCTCAATTTTAATTAATTACTCAGTTAATAAATGGTATTTCAAAATTCTGAAGCTCAGGTGCATCAGGAGAGATTTTGGGCTACTCTCAAAAAAATTTTGAGCTTCGTACGTGCTGTAGATTTTGCTATCCATCGCAGACACACAGACACACACACACACACACACACACACACAGACAGACAGAGCGTTTTGTTCTTTTATTAGTATAGATATCCTTTTTTCAAAGAATATTTTTGTCAGCGGATTGTTACACGCTGGGAGCCTTACACTTACTTAATTACTTGTGTAAAGCTCTTAAATTTATTATTGCGTTAATTTAGTTTAACGGTTTTTAAATTGATATTTTAAGTGGTTTATAGCTTTAGATCCATATTTTTTAACCTAAATTGCTCAGCGCCTAAAAGATTAATTTCCGATACGATATTTTTTCTGTCATTTATAAGGTCATTTTGTTTGAAAAAAAAAAAAAACAATAAATAAGTATTTATTGTTTTATACTATTTTCTTTTCGAAAAAGAAGTAGTTAAAATAATTTTTAAAAACGCGTGTAATATTTAAAATATTCTATAATTTTAATAATTTTAATAATTTTTGTCATTAAAAATTATTTTGTTTTAAAATGATAAACTAATAAATTCATAGCAAATTGAAAAGGAAGTCATCAGAAAAAATAATAAGCGCTGAAGCTTTTAGGCTTAAGCAGTTTTTCATCGATTTATGTGTCAAGACTTGAAATTTTCATTAATGAACAAACGAACATAAATTTAATATATTACAAAGTTCGCACTGTTTGAACCACATTGTCTAATATACATTCGCTAACATTTTCATAAAATAAATTTTCTGTAAATTTAAAGAGCAACTTCATATAAACCTACAAAACAATTTATAATTTAAAAAATCGAGAATTTTTTTTTATCATGCTTAAGTTTTTAAAGCAATTTGTCCGAAAGCAAAAAAAAAAAAAAATAAAAATAAAAATAAAATTAAACGTGATTTTATTTTTTGCAATTACTTTAACTGTTTAATAAAAAAAAAAAAAAATTAAATTATTCTATATTATTAAATTTATCTATAAGTTTATATATTTCAATGTAAAATTATTATTTACTTTATTTCAATAGTTGTAAACACATTTCCTATTTAAACATTACATTTCCTATTTACTATTTTCCTTTTGCATTTTTCAATATTGTAGTAGTCTCCATTCCTGCTAAAAAATAGTACCATTCTATTATTTCTAAATTTCAATATTAACTGAATATTTTATCATATAGTTTACTAATGTATATCTTCTGTAATATTAAATTATTGTTCATAATATTTGGTGTAATATAAAAAATAATTTTTTTATGAAATAATGTTCAATTATAAATACACTATATTGCCATTGATTATGGGACACTTGCGATTTTAGACATTTTACTAAATATCTAGAAAAATACATTAGGAATCATCTCCAAACTCTTAGTGTATAAATATAATAGTATACGTCATACATCTCCGTGAAGATTTTTTACCGAAACTCCATAGGGGACCGTCAACAAATTAAAAAAGAATGAATATCTTTTGAATAACCCTGTCAAAACTAATGTAGCAAAAGCGCTCAAACTGTAGATTATGATTGAATGCATTATTATAATACACTGTGTTCATTTTTATGCAAATAGCATGCATACTCGCAGATTAATTAAGGTTTTTATAAAAATGGCCCCAAATTTTTCTAAGTTTTTCCGTTATAATTTTCAGAGTTCTTAATATAAAATAATATTTTTTTCAGAAAGTATGACAAACAACATTGCATACAGTAACCTGTAATCAGAATTAAAAAATAATAAAAATTGTATGAAAAATGAGTAGGTTTACTAAATAATTTTTTACTGCGCATGCGTCAACGATATCAAAATTTCATTTGCATATTATGTTAGCTAAATGTATAGAGCAACTTTTGTGAAAGTCACAAAATCATAACTTGAAAATTCTGAAAATAATCGTCAATTGAATAAGTTGAAAATCCGTTATTCTCAAAATGAAGCAAAAACAAGAGGGGTTGTATCCATATATTCATTGATTAGTGTCAATATAGAATACACAATACGGGATGTTACGACTACTTTCGGATAAAATCCCTCATTTTTTTGCTTCATTTTGGAAACAACGGATTTTGTCCTTTTTCTATAGATGATTACTTTCAGAATTTTCAAGCTATAATTTTGAGACTTTTACAAAAGTTGCTCTATACATTTAGCTAACATAATATGTAAATGAAATTTTGATATCGTTAACGCATGCGCAGTAAAAAATTATTTAGTAAACCTACTCATTTTTCATACAATTTTTATTATTCTTTAATTCTGATTACAGGGTACTGTATGCAATGTTATTCGTCATATTTTCTGAAAAAAATATTATTTTATATTAAGAACTCTGAAAATTATAAGGGAAAAACTTAGAAAATTTTGGGGCCATTTTTATAAAAACCTTAATTACTCTGCGAGTATGCATGCTATTTGCATAAAAATGAACACAGTGTATTACAATAAGGTATTCAATCATAATCTAGAGTTTGAGCGATTTTGCTACATTAGTTTTGACAGGGTTATTCAAAAGATATTCATTCTTTTTTAATTTGTTGACGGTCCCCTATGGAGTTTCGGTAAAACATCTTCACGGAGATGTATGACGTATACTATTATATTTATACACTAAGAGTTTCGAGATGATTCCTAATGTATTTTTTTAGATATTTAGTAAAATGTCTAAAATCGCAAGTGTCCCATAATCAATGGCAATATAGTGTATTATAATACGAAATGCAG